>CACRXK020001875.1:0-17634 GCA_902702795.2 Paramuricea clavata | reverse complement strand
GTCAATTTGAATTTTCTTTACAACGCAATCATACAAAATGCAAAATATTTAGTGCACGAATATATATTGAGATAAGTTCTAGATAATATGGAAAACTTCAACTTCTGTTGGTTGAAATTGGTAGGTTCCTGCCAGGATGCTGCTTGTGTCGCTGACACCAGATGGAGCTTGGTAGTAGGAATTAAAAGATGTGTATGAACCGGTATTGGAACCCGCATCATTAGATATGTGTATATCATGACCTCCTCCAAATGATGGTCCATAACTATTTTCTGCGTAAATTGCGTACGGAGTATTTTGATTTTTCAGTGGGGCTTTAAAAGGCGGGAGATTTTCTTTGTTCCGAAGAGAGAATATGAAGGATCCTGCAGCTTGTTTCCACTGCGAACTACCTGTTATAACGTAAAAATAATGGTTTGACATATATTTAATCAGGCTGATTTATATTCATTGTCGCCACAGCAGTGTTGCAGCCGCGGACGAATTTGAAAAATTTCAAGTGTTCATGTATGCATGTTTATCAATTGCACCTACTGAAATTCATAATCTGCACAATTTCTGCGGCGTGAATGACACTAGATAAACACATTGGACAATCTAATCCAAACATTTGTTTAATCTTCGTACTTTGTGTCGATTAGCACTAGGAGTTCAAGCGTCTTGCAGCACAATATTGGTCAATATTGAACGTTGAAATGTAAATTGTAAACATTGCAATCTCAATTAAGCTTGGTTCAGTGAGTTTATTATTGTTTAAATTAATACTTCAGACCTTCCCGCGTGACTGGAAGGCAGTGACAAAGGCCTAGCGAAATTCGTCCACGTTCGCGCGGCTTTTCAGGTCCTAAATTAAAATAATTTGTTAAAATGTCTTAAACATCACATGCAGCTTAAATTGTTAGTCAAGAATTATATTTCATGTAAATTACGAAGAATCCCAAATACTGTACATTTTTAATACCTGTAAGTTTAAGATAGGTTAATTCCAGAATATTTTTAACACAAATGTATAACAGTATAAGATTACAATTTTTGGAGAATATCACTTTCACACCGCAGGAGGTATTTTACCATTCATTTCACAGAAAAGCTAATTAGGAAGCCGAATTTTACATAATCATAGTCAAAATTAGCTTACAGTTTCAACATGGTCAAAATTGAATACCAAGTCAGCAGTTAAGCTGTTTGTAATTCTCAGCAAGTGCACTCATTTTAAACCAAACATTACACAATGTCGCTTTATTTAAAAATCTGCCAGAATTCTCTAAAAATCCGCGATTTTGACATTTAATATCTAGGAAGTTGTGTTTAAATTAATAAATCTCCACCAGGGCGCCAAAAATACGACTAAAAAAGCAGCCGAAAACTTTGAGTTCTTCATGCATTGATTTTAAGGTAAATTAATTTTAACAGAAAGCTATTAACAGGGAACAGCCGATATATTTGTCATTAATTCATCATTAACCTAGCGATCGAATTCATGGCTTAGGAATCCCGCGTGGCAGGTTAGCCTAGACCCAGGCCTTCCCGCGCGACTGGATTGGCAGTGAAAAAGGACTAGCGAAATTCGTCCACTTTGTCCGTGGCCTTTCCGGTCCTAAATTCATAAAGTAACCTTATACCTGAACTGCAAGTAAAACTCGGCAACCCGAGAAACAATTATTAATACTCGTCAACTTGATTGCAATGCAAATATTTAAATAACTTATCAGGTCACAATTAATTGAAGAACAATCCTAGGTAAGAGTCTTAAGCGACGAATACACTAATATTGCCAACAGCAAAATGTAATCGTCTTTTAATTTACTACAAGCGTGCATATCGGCATAAAAGGGAGACATGAAAATCGCGTTTGGCGAAATGCTACGAACAAATACAAGCGTTAAAAAGGATACATTAAAGCACAAACAATTTCGTTGTGTATTTCATGGTAATTAGATGTTGGGGCTTTGTGGTTGCGAATTTTAACCTTCAGATAACCAAGTTGATTGAATCAGCTGTATATGGTCGTTATTATTATTAAACCATGAACTATGCGGCGACACCATGCAGAACAGCCAGAATATCAAACTCATGATTGTTCTGGATTTTCATCATAAATTGGTGGTTTAATGCAATCAATATCTTGCTATATAAAAGACAAAGGTACAACAGCCATTTTAATTAAAGGGAAACACCTTCCAAATACAATTTGCCAGAGGAATACATGCATCTCATTGGCAGGTGACGTCATCCCTTGGGTAGTTAAGAAGCCACGATTGCAACTTTATAAATCACCCCTGATGAAGACACTAGACTGGAGTGTCGAAGCGTTGGATCTTGATTACAATTCGACTGGGCTTTGTAAACCAGAGTATAGCGTGCGCGGAAAACCTGATTGATATACCTGCATTGTTGTAGTGAACGAACAAACTTTAAATAAATAAATAGCTGCTAATTATTTTATAAGTTTCTCCAAATGAATTTTAATGGCCATCAGTATTTCGTATAAACAAGCACTCGTTAATTTTTCAAAGACTTCAATTAGTTACACTCATCCTTGGGACAGCCTCGTCCCAAGGCTCCAGTACGTGTTTTTCCCGCGCCGGTGACAAGGCTGTCCTTGTCCACTCTTTATTCTTTGTACAGGGGGGTATTGAGGAGGAACTGGGGGTGGGCCTTTAAATTTTTTAAAACCTGAAAAGCGGGCTTTGAAAAAATACAGACAGACGAAAGAACGGGGGGGGGGGACTTTGAAAAGATTTACTAGTTAGTCAAAAAACAGTGCTTTTAAAAATGTATCACAAAACAACTTAACAACAAATGACAATGTTTATAGACCTTTAATATTAATATTCATAAATGGAAGCCAAATAAATACTCACTTATGTTCATGTAAATTGGTCCCCATTATTTATGTTTGTTTCTCTAAATAAAGAACTAGAGTCAGGGGGCGTGTCCAAAATTTATGTTCTTGTTTTGCCTGTTGGAGGGGGCTTTGAAAATTCTTGTCTTAATGGGCGGGCACCGAAAAAATATAACTGTAGAGTTTCTCCTCAGTCCCCCCTGTGCAAGAAATAATGAGCGGTCCCTTGTTACCAAACAAATTTTATTAATCTCAGTGTCATGTCTTAATTAAAATATACAAACTTGCATATTCCTCTGGGACAAGCGGTATAAGAATGATCAAGATCAAGAGCTTTGGGAAATAATTACAGTGGTAATAATTTGCAGTAATAAATTTACGTGGTGTTTCCACAAACAAAAATCTTGTATGTTTTATCGCCATGCAAACCTACAAAGAACTAATTACAGTGGTGGTTTTACAAAACAAATCAAACCAAACCAATGATATTCATTTCCACCATGGATAATAAAATAAATGGATAGGACTCTCGCTGACGTAAGCAAAAACAACCTAGTTGCAATCTGTGACGTCACGCGTATTGCAAAGTTCTCTGCATTTTTGTTGTTTCGCTATATTTTCCGCCTTAAAAGAGCAATATTGAAGCACAAACCGGTCTAATTGTTTTAAAAACATGCCTAAGCCACGACAAAGTATTCAAGGTAAATGTTTTTCGTCTTTGTTTTGTATTTTTTTACATTTGTAGCTACGAAATTGGCGTCCCCAATTTTAACGAAATTTGGGATGCCTTTTTCACTGTTTAGTGCTTGAAATATTTGCTAAAATTGACTGGGAATACTTAGAGATTTCATCGTAGAATGGCGTAGTTATATTCATTTGCTCTTTGACTAAAATGTTTAGCTGTATTATTGCTAAACATGCCGTTTTTGAGAATTTGGTTTGCAACTAGGTTTCAACATCCAATCACGCCATCAGCCCATTGAAAACATTAGGTCACGTCAGCTAGTTTCCTATCCATTTATTTTATTATCCATGTTTCCACCATGCGCACATGGTACAAATGTTTAACAGTCAATACGTTAAAATAATTAAAGGACGCTGAACTTTGCAACAAATCAACTTTATTACTTAATTTAACAAAGACAAGATTTTACACCACTGGTTAAACTAGATTTAACCCCAATCTCAGAAATCGTAATTGTTTGACCAGCTGCACTATATCTATGACTGTGCTGTTTTAGATTGAATATGTGAAATCAATATCTGAAAGCTAGACTTTCAGTGAATTGTGTCTAACCATGCATAATATTAATAAGTCAATTTATAAGTAATTAACAACTGAATAATTAGAAGCATTAAGATTATATTAAACAAGGGAAAAGATTAATAAGAAACATATATGAAAACTACAAAAAATCTTTTATGGAAAATTTAAAAAAAAATCAACGTAAAGTACTTGTAACAATAGCTTGTAATAATCAAACGACACGCAAGTCAACCCACGTTTTAACTGCTGCATATGAGGTGTAAGTATTTATGTTGAGCTGTATGTTAGCCAAATAAATCACATTATCAATCGTTTTCGCATGACTTTGTATTTGTCTAACTTTGTGTAATGTCACTCCATCTTTTCCATATCCCTCGCAGTTTAAAACACACATGGATGACTTGCATGTCGTTTCATCACTGATTTATGATTGAATTGTAGAGAAAATTCAAAATGACTATTGTAAAATACTTTGTCCAAACTATCTTGGCTTGTTTCTTTCTTGAGATATTCAAGAATGATCGACTTGCATAAAGATTTTGTGAAATTTAAATTATAACTCTTAGAGATAACTGATTCGAATCTGTCGTCATATACTATATATTTGTGGCATGTTGACCTAACACATATGCACGGTTTTACGATTTAGATGAACGATATAGCAAGATCTTGCAGTTTCCGGGGGAAGTCGTTACGCAATGTGACGTAATAATGAGGATAATTAGCATAGTACCATAGATGGGTTAGCCGGTTTTCCACTACAGTGGAACCCCGCCTTACGGCTACCCCGTTAATACGGTCACCTCGATAATACGGTCGCTTTTTTTGTCCCGGCGAAACACTAATACATTTTATAATAAAGTTATTCGGTTAATACGGCCACCCCGTTAATACGGCCAACGGCCATATTGTAGAGTCCCAAACTAAAGAAATCACCCCGTTAATAAGGTCACTCAAAAAAATAAATGTGTTTACGGACGGAAATGCAGTATAATTTAAGACACCTTGTGCTGTGAAACACACAATTTAAGTTGCATCATATTACTAATTTTTTTATTTTTATTATCAGTCGCGCAAAGGAAATAATAAGAATACAAGGTTCTTTAGCGACGTTGTATTCCCTAACATTGTTTCCTTAAAATTAGTGACAACTTTATCTGAACTTTATAATGTTTAGTTATTAATTGGTATTATGGTGGGGTATGGTGTTATTGTGATTTTCGAATAAACATAGCTTTAAGACGTCACAATTGAAATTTGATCTCACCCCGTTAATACGGCCATATTATTTCGGCCCGTTGGTGACCGTATTAACGGGGTTCCACTGTATTAAGAAAATCAATTTCATGGCACTTTCATGGGGAATAGATTTTCTGTGATTCAATGCATAGTACCACGAATGCTCAATTACTACAAAAGGTTCCCAAGCGAAAAACCTGCCCAATACCGAGAAAATGAGTGATCAGTGGTTTTTTGTACGTTTTCCGATGATGCATGTCATTTTTATTGTAATTGAATACAAAATTGCCCATTTTTTGCTGTAATATATTTTAATTCAATTAATAGAGGATAATCATTGATCATCTATTTTCTCAGTATTTTTGCTTGGGAGCTTTTTTGGTAGTAATGTACCTATATGCCTTTCAAATAAACCACAAACCAAGTACTTCCCACATGGGTGCCACGAAGCGAAATAATTTTGGCCCACGGCTTATGCGGAATTGTGTGCCAGAGCGGATTTTTTTTTACTTTTCTAATTAATTCCACATGAAAAATCACAAGATATAGAAAATTCCGCCAAGTGGAAAACCGGCATAAGATAGTTTGGGAAAGCGACTTATTCGGTCAATTTGAATTTTCCTTGCAACGCAATCATAAAAATGCAGAATATTTAGTGCACAAATATATATTGAGATACGTTCTAGATAATATGGAACACTTCAACTTCTGTTGGTTGAAATTGGTAGGTTCCTGCCAGGATGCTGCTTGTGTCGCTGACACCAGATGGAGCTTGGTAGTAGAAATTAAAATCTGTGTATGAACCGGTATTCGAAGCAGCATCATTAGATATGTGCATATCATGACCTCCTCCAAATGATGGCCCATATCTATTTTCTGCGTCAATTGCCCACCTAGTATTTTGATCTATCAGTGGGGCTTTAAAAGGCGGGAGATTTTCCTTGTTACGAAGAGAAAATATGAAGGATCCTGGAGCTTGTTTGGACTGCAAACTACCTGTTATAACGTAAAAATAATGTTTTGACATATTTAATCAGACTAATTTATATTGAGTGTCGCTGCAGCAGTGTTGCAGCCGCGGACGAAATTGAAAAATTAGAGAATTATTTTAATTAGAAAAATTAGAGAAGATTAAAGAATATATATATATATATATATATATATATATATATATATATATATATATATATATATATATATATATATATATAGAGCGAAGATAAGAACATAAACAAAATAGAAAAATATTGAAAATATCCAAAAAGCAAAGTCTGGGAATTCAGACCCTGTGTATACAATAAAACAGTTATTCCATTCACTCTCGTCGAATATGAGCGATAGCCGATTCGTGAGATTCGAGAGCCGATTCGCGCCTCATGATATCAAAACATATTTTGATAACTAAGAAGTTTATAAAAAGAAAGTTTAGTTATATTCAATCATGTAGTTTCTTTTCACGTACTCTACGTGCTTGCATTCAATCAGGGATGGATTTACCGGGGGGGAGCGCCCCCCCCCCTAGCCGGCCTGGCCAGAGGGGGTGCAGGGTGTGTGTGCTATTTTTCATGATAAAACAAAAAATTATTAGAGGCAAAATGAGATACAGTAACATGATGATGAGCGAACTGCGAACATGATGATAAGCGAACTGCGAACAACAGTTACAATTCAAATAAGGCAAGACTCTTCAGTGAGTGAAGCAAGTTGATGGGCGGGCGGTACACATGACCGACACTCGGCACCAGAGTTGGTAGAGCACCCCCCCCCCTCCCCTACCTGATCATGCTGGATCCATCCTTGCATACAACCCTATCTTTCAATAAACTGAATTTCAAGACAATACTTTCACTCATGATCAGTATAATCCTTACACCTAAAGCTAATGGGTTGGAAAGAAATGACGGAAAGCCGAAGTAATATTATTATTTAGTATAAACCTACTAGTAGGCTATCACATATCGTTGCTTCTGATTGGCTACGCTACTAGTAGGCTATTAGTGATAGCCTACTAATAGAAAATTCAAAATGACGGAAAATTCGCGTTTTGCACTTTTGCCGAAGTGTCTGATGATTTTTTGGACGTACAATTCTATACGATTCTGTACAGATGATTTTTTCCGTACAATTCTGTACAGATTTGTGTATTTTTGTATTGTGTTTGCAGCCTAGTTGTAAATTAATGTTAAAGTTTATACTAAAACAATTAGACAACTCGGCCTCGTTGTCTATGAGCAAATAGTCAACTCGGCTTCGCCTCGTTGACTATTCGCTCATAGACAACTCGGCCTCGTTGTCTAATTGTTAAATAGTCTTACCTTCCCAAGACTCTGTAGCATACCCGCCGAAAATATAACTGCCAACTTTAACCAGGGTAACTGTTGGTTTCTTGTTATCACAGTTGCTGTGGAATGTACTGCTAGCCCAGCCATCTCTTGTCGCGCGCCAACACAGGCTCGAATAAGTAAAACCCCCGATCCATGATTTTAATAATTGATCATAATAAAGTTTTTCAGATAATATGACTGATTCAGAAAACCTCGGATCTATTTAAGAATTAAATTATTAGGTGAGTAGGAAATATTTAGTCATATTATTCTGCAAGTGCACATGGATAGAAATAGAGAATCTACGTCAAAGTTAAAAGTAAAACGTGATTATAAAGTATATATTTCGCCTAATTATTAAAATGTTTAATGAATTATATGATTTTAAAATTTCCAGTCTCACATTAATTCTTTCCTGTACAATGAGATCTGCAGGGTATATATATAATTTTAATGCTCTACTATCTTTATAAATTTAAATAATTTTTATTTTGCATAAACTCCGTATACTAGACTACTATATAAATCTCTGAATATATGATTACGTTTATAACCATGCAGCTCTGACATAACATGACAACTACCTTCTCCACAGGCTTTTTGTTATTAACCAACTCCGTGCGGGCGCGATAATTTGGGGGCTGATTTGCAGGCGTTTTAAGAAAGGCGGGGAAACGCCCACAGAAAATTTTCGAGTCTCGAGAATAAGTGTCGGTACTCGGGTTTGCCCAGAAAATCTTTCCGAAAATGATCCATTAATTGTGAAATAAAAATATGTGTTTTTGTTGGCAGACAGCGGCGACGAAGAACATTTAAAAAGCGAAGATAAAATCGACGGCGGTGATGTGCTTCCGCCACTTTGAAAAGATTATTCAGCAGGCGTTCCCCGCATTTCTCAAAACGCCTACGGAGAAGGTAGACATGACAGTTTCAATTACATTTGTCTAATGAAAGTAAGGGGGAATTGATAATTTGGCTGAAGGGGAGGCGTACGACTATGGTGATTTTTTTTGTAAGTCCCCGCCCGACATATTTTTGATATTTTTTCACCCCCTCCCCCCCTGCCATGTTATATAATATATAGTAGAAAAACAAGGATTAATTGTTATTGACCACCATTATTCATGGATGCACATTGAAAAGTTTTGGTAATCCTTCCGAAAATCCCAGTCAAATTTGTGGGCGATTGAGTTGCAAATTAAAGTGAAGATTTCATTTCAGAAATGAAAAAAAAAATACAAACCTTTAGCCAGGCTCACTAAATTGTTCAAAGTATCATTCATGTTTTCGATAACTTTCTTGATTCCTGAAATGTTGTCTTCTAATCTTGTTTTGTTTGCTTTGAGTTTGGTTATGTCGCTTTTCAATTCTGTATTTTCGTTTTCTAGCTGAGTGACGTTGATTTTTAATCCAGTTTTGAGTTGACTAACTTCACTTTTTAATTCCATTTTGAGCTGAACGATATCGCTTTTAAATACCTTGCTTAGCTTTTAAAATAAATAGTGAAAATAATTAACATGCATGCAGTATATATTTATATATTATATGTATATTATTTACAACAGTGAGCGCATTGTATCGGATATACAAACGCGAGCCGAAGGTGAGAGTTCGTATATTCGATACACAGAACGCGAATTCTACAACAATTTGAAATAAATGATATTTGGTGAGAAAGTTAAACTTAAATTTTATGTAAATTAGTATGATTTTGTATCAGATATACAAATAACCTGCGATCAGGTTAATATACAAACTCCTTCACTGCACTCATGATTTCTTTTGTGTTTTCTTCATGAGTTTATTATATTAACAAGTTTCACAAATACACATACATATACGACGGGCATGCGCGACAAACGGACAAAATTCTGTAAGAGATTCCCATGTGTTCACTTGAACAAAACAATCAACTTACCGTTCGATTTTGTTTCTGCAACTTTTCTTCAATACTTTTTAATTTAGGAACAATTGCTGATGTCTTTTCAAGAATCTATGAATGTTGGCATAAAATCATCGAATTATTTTGTAAAGAAACAAATTTTGTCCGGATAAAAATGGCTTTGCTTGTTAATGATTGACATTGTACCACCGACGCATTTTGCAATCACGTGATCAACAAAGGAAAATTTCGAATTCACACGCAAGTCCCTTCTACAAACGCAAAATCTCTCATCTTGTAACAAGTTTGTCAACAAACCGTCAACAAGTTGTCTTCGCACTGCTTGTCACAAGTTGTTAACAAGTGTGGAACAAGCTGTTAATAATTTATAACAACCTTGTGTATATTAGGCTTGTTACAAGGTTGTTCCAACAAGTCCGATACAGTCATGACATAGCAGTATTGTTACAACCTTATGTTGTCAACCTTGTAACATTCTTGTTATATCATGACTGTATCAGACTTGCTAGAACAACCTTGTAACAAATCTGATAATGCCATCAAGCTTGTTACAAGTTGTTAACAGCTTGTTCCAAACTTGTTACAACAACTGGGAACAAGCAGTGCGAAAACAACATGTCGACAGCTTGTGAACAGATTTGTAACAACTTGTTTGCAGAATTTGAACAACTTGTGCGTTTTTACGTGCGTATTACAGTATATTTCTGATGTTCTTCTCATATAGGTATTCGAGGAAGAAAGATTGCGATTATACAAAGTTTGTTTTAAGTGAAAGTTTGATACGTAATATTTACCGCCATTCATTTATTTGTATATCATGTCCAAATACCTTTTTTTTCGGTGCGATGATTTTCCATGTTTTATTTGCTCTCAAATAAAGTTCCTTGGTGTCCTTGCGATATTCCAACAATCCAGGAATTTCTGGCAATTTCTTTTCTGTCTCCGCATCTGGAACCACGACAATCTGAAAAGAAGAGAACCTTTCTTTGAGATTCATTTCAACTTGATTATCAAAAAGTTCCCAAATAAATCCCAAAATGAAACAAAGTCATTGTTTCTTCCCTGACCGCATAGAGTACGCTAAAACATATTGAGGTTTATTGCTTTGCTTTCACTATAAATAAGTGAATATTAAGTTTGTAATTATACGTTTATACAGGCTCAGTGTTGTAAAAGTGACATTTTGCAACTAGTTACTAATTAGGAAATTTTGTAATACAAAATAGCTGCGCAGCTATAGCTATAATCGATAATTATGTCAAATGTAGCTATATATTCCACGACCCAATGTTTATGAATTTATCGACTTCTAGCACTGCAGCGACAAATAAAAAATATTCCAACACGTTGCTACAAAGAAGTATAGTTGCCGTTACTTCATGGTAACTATAACTAGTTACTTGTATAACGAAGTTACTCATGGACAATATTATCGGAAATATATGCAAATTAAGTTCATAATTATAAACATACTTACACCCTCATTCAATAAAGCTTCATTCCTGGGACAATTGCCCTAGACACATAAATATGGTGTAAAATTTAAATCCAATGATTCTAATTATTTGAACGTGTTATTTTTAGTAATGTTTAAAGTACGTCGTGTGTTATTACCTCCGCCAGGAGGTTATGTAATCATCTGGGTTTTTATGTGTATGTGTGTGTGTGTGTTTGTCTGTGAGCACGATAACTCAAGAAATACCAAACATATTCATACGAAATTTTTTGAATGCATTTCCCATCGGCTAAGGAAGAATTGATTAAAATTTGGTTGAATTTGGTCAAAAATTGAACGAGAAATGAACAAAATTTTGTCTTGCTTTTCCCGGTCAATTACAAAAAACTCACTGAATGCGTAATTAGGACGTGTATAATGTATACACGCAGTACTATAGACAATAATGAGATGATAAACCTCATTAAGCTTCAGCCTTCATTATCTATTGTCTTAGTTGCATTTCACACGACCGAAATTCAATGGGGGCGGAGGTATGCAGTCTCTGAGTGCCCTCTAGTTTAACTTGTATTCTAAAACTTTAATAAAATTCTATAGTTGTCACAAAATTCTAAAGTTGCGGTAGTACTCTCGCATAATCGTCACGCTTGGCAAAACTTTTGGACACAATTTCTGAAATATTTCATTTGCTAGACAAAGAGTTGGTCATGGGAATAATAAAACAATCAATTAAAACAATTAGTCCTTGTGGTCTCGTCGTCGTTAGGGAAGCCTCACATATCGATTTTGTCCATATGAAACGTCATATGTTCGTTTCTCTGGAGACCCCCTACCCCCCTCTTAGAAACGTCACATGCACATAGTTATAGATATTTTGTTCAATATGGCAAGGCAATTTTCTACGGTAGGCTATTGGCGATGCTTCCGCGAGAAATATGTCATCTTCTGCTGACATATCTTTTTTTTATTAATATATATGAACTTCAAATTTTCCAACGTTTCTCAAAACAACTTTTTTTGCATGAAATATTGATCATTGTATCGCGTTTTTCTTGAAATTTGAGTGTTTTCAATGCAAGGAATGCGTATAATAATATAAAGGTATACATAAAGAGCAGGTGTGGTAATACGAATGTATAGACTAGTGTTTGTATCAGATAGCTGCCATTTCAGTCTTTTTTGTACTCTGCAAAGATGATTCCGAAATGTTAAGGCTTTCAAAAAACTATCGAATTTTTCCATGATGTTTACAGAGAAACGTCACAAGTGCAATCTCCCCCTCCCCCCACCCCCAAACGAACATATGACGTTTCTCGTGGAAAAAATCGATATGTGAGGCTTTCCTTACTCCTTGTGGTGTTGTCCTTACGACGCTTGCCTTTCACAAGCTGGGTGATCTGTATTTAATCCTTGTAGTCGGACCAAGGTTTAAGATCATAAACTAGAACTAGAAAATACGTGAATGCAGAACCCTCGCCTTGCTGACAAAACCATTGTATTTTCCAAACATGCATGCAATCTAAAATAGTTGTCATGGTAACACGATAATTTTTTTAAAATATTCTTACAAATGAAAAATCGCCTAAAAATATCACTTTTAATTACAAAATTATCAATTTCCCAACATATATATATTAGGTATGTTATTATACGTAATATAAGCCTCAACTGAAGGTAAAATTCAACCACAAACGCCTCGCCAAACGTTTTAAAGTGTTCTTTATAAAACCATGGATAATAAAATAAATTTATTTTATTATTCATGACAAAACTAAACTGCCTTTAATTAAATGGCTTTATCGATAAACTTTGAGTTTGCAATAAAATGATTTCAAATTCTTACTTGCAAATAACTTTGCTTTCTTTTTGTATTTAAAGAATTCAATATAATAAAAAAAGGGAATCAATATTTATAAAGATACACTGAAATTATATGCTGTCTTGTTTTAATAGTTGTTTCATATACGCAAAGGCCGTCGGGTTTTATTAAATTCATTATAATTTATAAAATCAATATTTAAAACAAATTTACCTTCGTTAACGTCGGCTCCCTTCTTTTATCCGATTCTTTCGCCCTTTTTTTCTTGAAATTTACAAAATCTTGCAAAAATGCGAGCAAAAATGAAATATATTTGCGTGAAATTTATCAATCATCGAATCAAGAAATGTTTGCTATTTCGCTGTCGTCATGCAGTCGTTAAAATGCAAATTTAAACTAGACCAATCAGTGTCCGCTATTCATGACAGTCCGCCATATTTTTTAGATCAGTGAGGATGACCACCCACGTTGGTCACCCACGCCCGCGATAATTGATGTACTTTAGACTTACCTAATGCTTTCGTTTCCCTGGGTGTAAATAGCCGGGGGAATTAGTACCCTCGCACGTCGGCTCGAGCCAACCAGGCGTAAGCCCGGGCGAGGGTACTAATTCCCCCTGGCTATTTACACCCGGGGAAAGGAACGCACTAGCGAAGTCTAAAGTTTATCAATTATCGCGGGCGCGGTTTATGGGTGTATGGGTGGTCATCTCACTGATCTCAAAATATGGCTGTTTGCCAGGAGTGAAGAAGGGAAAAATATAAAAATTACATGTAACAAAGCTTGGAAAATTATTTCACATAACAAATTATCAAATTTTTTTCAATTTTTAAATGTAAAAATTTATAAGAATTGATTTAGTATGAGAAATCCTGAAGTATAGCCTATAGGGCAAGTGTGTTTCAATTGTTTATGTATGACTTTGTATATATATATTCAGGAGCAAAATACAAAGAAAAATCATAAGCGTGTCGTGGTTTTACATGTGATAAAAAATCATGTTAATTTACATAAACTTTAGCTTTGATTTTCTCGGTTTAGACAAAGTTTATTTTAAAAATTACGTCGCCAATGAACTCGTATAAGATAAGTCGTTTTTTGAGCCATTTAAAGCACTTGTAGTCGTGTTTTATCACATATAAAACACTCCGCTACGCATCGTGTTTTATATGTGATAAAACACTCCTATACGCGTGCTTTAAATAGTACATATATATATATATATATATATATATATATATATATATATATATATATATATATATATATATATATATATATATATATATATATATATATTTAGTCAAAAAGTCATACATAAACAATTGAAACACACTTGCCCTACAGGCTATACTTTAGAATTTCTCATACTAAATCAATTCTTATAAATTTTTACGTTTAAAAATTGAAAAAAGTTTGATAATTTGTTATGTGAAATGATTTTCCAAGCTTTGTTACATGTAATTTTTATATTTTCCCCTTCTTCACTCCTGGCAAACAGCCATATTTTGAGATCAGTGAGATGCGAGCCTGCGTCCAATATTGGCGTAATTACGAATATACTTCATGTTGAAACAATGTTTGGAGAATATAGGCGAGGGGTTGTTGCATGCATGTATTTCTAGTATAAGTAGTATAAAGGCTATGGTCAAAAATTAAAAGGATGAAATTAAAAAGCATGTCTTCCACATTTTTAACCATTTGTATATACTGAGTGCTTATAACTATGTTACCTTTTCAGGTGTGGTATTTCCATCGAATAATCGGTACGAGACCATGTCGCCATTTTCGTTCGTCACTTTGTATTCCATGCATTTGTTCCAAACGCGTTTCGGAGTGGAAGTTCTCACCCAGAACCATGTGTAAGTGTTCTTTTTAACAGTTCCACCATTTTTGGCTGTGCAGTCAGGGCTGCAGTAGTCATCCGTACCACCAACAGGGCCAAAACATCCGCAACATTTCTTGATAAAACGAAAATAGTTACAAATACATGTATGTGAGTAACGCATGGGACTTAGAGGTATACTTCTAGAGTAAGAACTTCAGTTATCTGTCCAACTGGAAAAGTAAAGCCAAAGAAATCGGAAATTGAAGAGACTATTGGACGTGACTTTGTTCTATTTAAGCTTATGCTTGAACTTCTATACTGATATATAAGGATAAACTCTTTGTGACGTTCCCAAACATATTGTTACCTGATTCGGTGAACAGCCTACAAATGCTGTGGCATCATGCGTCAATCCTGAATGATTACCAGAGACGCTAAAACTATTAAATAAGCAAAAACTAATTTACGTTAATATGCAGGGGCTTTCTTGATTGATCGAGGCAGTATCGTGCAGTATCAAATTCACAAAGAGAAAGGCGCTACCGCGACGACGACGGTCGACGGGAAACAAACTCGTTGAATAAAATGATTGCATAAATATAGCTAATACAGTTTAAAGATCAAGGGTTAACACAGGGTTTTTGTTTGAGAAGGGTTCTAGGACCCAATTGAAGGAGGACTTTTATCATTTTGAAATGTAAGCGTTGTATACGAGACGTGATAATCTGTATTTCGCTGTTGTAAACACTGAAAGCAACGGCGACGTCTAAAACTCCCGTGGGATCTTACTTGCTAATTTCTGTTCGTTTCCTTGTATTAGTATATCATACTAATAGCTGCTCACGTTGCACTTTCGTTCTGCTTATTGAATTAGTTCTTAATAACAGCATGAATTGTAAAATAACTAAAGTAGATAATAATAAATTGTCATGATAACAGTCGTTCTTTATAATTATAAAATTGTAAAATTTAAGGCTGTTTCTTGTCATGTCTCCATACTAGATCAATAGAGAGGTTTAGCAAAGACAACGCGACGTCAAAAATGACGTGAAAATGGCGTAAAAATGGCGTGGGCACATCCATAGATAGGCATATCACAACATTTTTACGCCATTTTCACGTCCTCTTTGACGTCGCGTCGTCTTTGCTAAACTCCTCTCTAATTAGCCTTGCTCAAGTTCGCTATTATAATACAGAATGGAAACCAATTTCTACAACAGCTATATGGGAAAGTGTTTTCAATTATACGAACGTTGCCTAAAAAAAGTTCAAAATTTTTAACGTTTTATTAGTTCGCTTCCAATTAAATACATTACCTGAACGATCCGTAAAAATCCACCTGCACGTCTCCCTGTGGGTGATCCCAAAATGCGTATCCACTTGCGCATGGTTTATTTAAGCAAGAGTTCATCTTGTGCTGAAACAGTAAATAGCAGGCCTATGAGGTACTGGAGTTGTTGTTTGATTTCTAAATTTTGTTAGTACCTTCAGAGGTTACATTCACCCTAATCGCAACAAGAAGAGATAGAACGGTTTGTTTTCAAAATCTTCAAATTGAAAACATTTAGTATTGTAACAATCCTAAACCTTACCCTGAATTATAGTAATCTAACCTCAACCCTAACACCATCAATACGTTATGAACTATCTTGTAAGCTCCCGCTATAGTTAAATATTTTCACACATTACTCACTGTATAACTGATACAGCCTTGAGTATAAACATGGCCATGGCAATGCACCTTCCATGTTGAGTGAGAAGATAATAGTGAGCTTAAGCAAGTGACGTTTTTGACAACACGAACGGCATGAGTAACGTCAGAAGACTGGGTCAAGGGTTGTGATTGGTGAAAAACGTCAATTTTTCTTCCGCTCGACGTCCGTGTTGTCAAAAACGTCACTTGCTTAAGCTCATGCACTAATGTTAAATCTTTTACTTTGCCAATTTGGAAAGAGCATGAATGAATGAATGAAAAAAAAATATTCATGCTGAAAAACGATAGCCCCATCTGCAAAAGCTTGTTTCATATGAGGGGAGGGGGGCGTCCAGGCTATATATGTATAATAAAACATTGCTGCACCTGAGCGGTTTTTTCAATATTTCTGAAATTGGCCATTATCTGTTGCCCCTTAACGATTACTGCATGAAATCAACATTTCGTTTTTGTTTTATTTGCTAAGTATGCAAGAAAGTCCATAGAAATGCGTTCAGTGCATGTGGATGTTCTTTTGTAACCCACCCGCCCAATTTTTAAAAACGCCTTTAAGGAATACAACCAGCACATGCATGGTGGTGTCGCGTGGTCATCACGCTTGCCTTCGATCCTTGGTCGGACACTTACTCAAGGAAAATATGAATCAAGCTAACTCGTGAATAAAATGGAATGAGCATGTCTCGTTTCTTTCGTTACAAGCAAATTTTTACTCACCCAACCAAATCCTGTTAATGAATGTTGAAATCCTGCAAAAATAGAGCAACGATATCCTGTAGTTACAATTTTTTCTGTCTGTATATCTTTCACGTAGGCTATGTTTCCAATCCCTGGCTTCAACATATCGCATCCTTGGTCGTCTACCATCAGTTTCTTTAAAGGACGTTTAGATTGCAATCTGAATGACCTGGAAAATGGAAGTGAAGGTATTAAACTTAAATTTTGCATAGTAGTAGTTTTACGTTCCTTGAAAACTGCATATATATGAGATATGTCTAATCGTTGATATTGATTTAAAAAGTAAATTTCGATAGAAAACCCGTTTCTATATCAGATATTTTTTACCAGTGAGCTTTTGTCTGTTGAAAATCTTCTGCTGTCGCTATCTGTACTCTGAAGTCAAGGATGGGAGCGTCACCAAGGTTACTAGCCCAGTGTGGGTCACCATACGGCTCAACTGGGAAGTCATTTGATGGTAGTGTCCAGGTTATAGAGTTATTCTTCCTTCCAACTAAGAAATAA
>CACRXK020001874.1:27569-48685 GCA_902702795.2 Paramuricea clavata | reverse complement strand
GTCAAGGCGAAGTCGCTTTGAAGCGATCTGATTTCTTGCGATGTCAATGTCTGTTTCACGAACTCTCCAAACAGCACGGCATGCTACCGCTTCCAACTGTTCGGTGATCTAGACGAATTTAATAAATTGACTGCATGAATTGGCGTGAATTCAGCTGTATAACATGCTATTATTGACCACAGGGCCACTACAATGAATTAAGTTTGCTCAATAAACTTACCAATGGCAAAATGTTTGCTCGAAGTGAATCCTCGATCCTTTTCGAGTCCAATTGCTTGCGAGGTCGCGGTGGCATTTTTAAAATGATGATTTAATATACTTTAAAAAACAGCTGTTTCGTAAATCGTCTGTGATTTTTAAGCGTTTGGAAGTATCTACATTTGCATAGCAACGAAGTGGAACAATATATTTTACTTTGGTCATCACTATCATCATTATCACCACAAACACCATCATTATCATCATCATCATCATTACCATCATCATCATTACCATTATCATCATCATCATTATCACTATCATCATTATCACCACAAACACCATCATTATCATCATCATTATTACCATCACCATCATTATCCCCATCATTACCATCATTATCATCATCATCATTACCATCATCATCATTACCATCCTCATTATCATCATCATCATTACCATCATCATCATTACCATCATCATCATCATCATTACCATCATCATCATTACCATCCTCATCATCATTACCATCATCATCATTACCATCCTCATTATCATCATTACCATCATCGTCATTACCATCATTGCCATTATCATCATTACCATCATCATCATTACCATCACTATCATCATTATCACCACTACCGTCATTATCACCATCATCGCAACCATCATTACCATTATCATCATTACCATTAACACTATCATCTCATCATCATCATTACAGCAATGAGCTCCACCTTTGAATTTACTATATGAGTAAATTGTCAAACACGTCCGAATTTATCAATATAGTAAATTCGCGACACATGTTGAGCCCTAACACTAATCTTAATCTAACCCTAACCCTAACCTAATCTTTTTTTTTTAAATCTCATTAAAAATCATTACCATTATCGTCGACACCATGATCATTACCACCACCATCGTACTATCATCACTCAACACGTTCATCATCACCATCGCACCTAAATCACCATCAATCATTCAAGCAAATATTTTTTCCTATCATATAGATGACCCTAACTGATGTTGCCAAGACGAAAGGTTATGGAAAATTCGTTCAACTCTTAACTGTAAGCGTGCTGTAAACATATAAAAAAATGTTTTGTATTGTCTAAAGCAAGCCTATGAATGCCAGGATTATAAGGATTTTTATAGATGCAAATTTCCAGCGGAAGATTGTGTACAATTTTG
Source organism: Paramuricea clavata (assembly GCA_902702795.2). Classification (NCBI taxonomy): domain Eukaryota; kingdom Metazoa; phylum Cnidaria; class Anthozoa; order Malacalcyonacea; family Plexauridae; genus Paramuricea; species Paramuricea clavata. The sequence continues at coordinate 47,290 of CACRXK020001874.1, read as the reverse complement.
GACCAAACTAGGAGGAGTTGCAACGTATGCAACTATAGGCTACTGAGGGCTGTTGTTGAGCTATAAATACGACCTATATACTGTATACCTTCAATAATGAATTGTGAATTGTGAATGGAAAGAAATTTTGTAAAATGTGATTGGCCGACACAAATTTTCCGTCGGAAAAAAGTTCGAAGTAAAAGAAAATGTTGAAGTTGAAAATTTTCAACTTTTAACAATGATATTTTCAGAAACTTTTCTGTCCGTGGAAATTTTTCTTGAGTGATATTGGGCCTTAACAAGGGCCTATACATTGCATTTCTTTATACTAAATAGGTTTACTATTTCCAAAGGTTCAGACAACTGCAGCATACTGTATTTCGTGAATTGAACCCCATGAATGAACCTATGTTCCGTGTAAGATCGATTAGCTCCATTTGACTTTGATCTTATCATTGTGTTAAGGATGCTGATATGTTGGATATTGCATCAAATATTTATTATCGACCGCATACGACGTTCTGGCCAAGTGACGAAGCATTTTCTCGTCTACCAGCGGACATCCAAGGACAACTGTCTCACAAGGATTATGCAAGAGATATCATTAACTATCACATCATTGAAAAAACAAAGGTATGCATCGGCCTCGTTTACACGGAAACGGATAGTTCTCCGTAGCGACGTGAAAAAATACTTATCCGTACCTTTTAGGAACGTTATTTTCAGAGGAATTATTGCAACGGAGAGATATTGTTTCGCTCAGCTTCTGAAAGTTGTACATTCCGCATTGAATAGGTGATTTTTAGCGCGAAGCTCGGAAAGCTATTTATCTTGACAAACTAACAAACTCACTACGCCAAACCACAGAATAAAGATCCATATACAGAAGGGCCGCTTGCGTCGGAATCTTTGAAGTTTCCGTCCTCGCGCATGTCGCATTACGCATGTTGGCCGCCATTTTCCTAGCCAGTCAATGACATTTTTTGGCCAATAAACACGCTGTACTGGCTGGCTGCTCCGCCTTCTGGCCAGTAAACTGCATATTTTTGCGTAAAAAAACGCGGACACGTTGCACCGCTGAGTGGCCCTTCTGTTACTGATCTTTATTCTGTGGCCAAACTTTGTTTGGGCACTGCAATTGTTAGATCATTTTTAAAGTCGATTTAGACTACACAACTTTTGCCTAAAACTGTCGCATGCAACCTGCTTACAACTTGAGTTGTACTGTGTTAATCAAGCACACAACTCACAAACGACAACGTAAGCAAGTTGTGTACTTGATTTACACAGTACAACTCAAGTTGTAAGCAGGTTTGCATGCGACAATTTTGGGCAAAAGTTGTGTAGTCTAAATGGCCTGTAGGATAGGGTAAACCTGGGCTTATTGTGGTTCATTAGCTCAACTTCACATGATATTGTTTTCAGATTACTACAAAAGACATTCTTAGCTATGCTGGCGGACTGTCAAGACGTACTCGTGAAGGCTCGCCATTGTACATTTCATGCAAAGGACACAAGGTATTGTGAGCGATGTTATTTTAGCAGGGATTCTCAAACTCTTTTAACTTGTCAATAACAACATGAAAACACACAAGTTACGACCGAGGTTATGACTGAAAACGAATATAAAACTATGTAGTAAAGCCAAAAAGTTCATACATGTCGCACATATCTTATACCAAACGACCGACAGTTATCTGTTTTCTTGGCGTTATCCCGAGTTAGCATGCAAAACTAAATATATTTGCATTTCTAAGCAAGAAAACACAACATATATTTGATGTTTCGACGAGACTAAATTAAAAACTTTTTGTGCGTGTTTTTTTTGGAGATGCGCCTGCGAAAACATGTACGCGCATGTCAATTCATTAATCTTGCAGAGTGTGAAAAACTTTGGCCGCACGAAATAAAACCGTGATTATTTCCAAAACGAGTTCGGTAAGGTACCCTGAAAATTTGTACATGAGTAGATACATACTTCAAGATTCCACGATGGAAAAATAAAAAAAAAATTGAAAAAAAAAAATCGAAATTTAATTCTAAAGAATTGAGTTTGAGTCGACAGATTTTTTTTAAACTTCCCAGAAATGTTTCTCGACACTAACATAACTGATTTATTAAAAAAAAATTGGGGTCTCCGAACTCATTTTTGAAAAAAACTTGAAAGGCTGCGATATTTTCGGCTATTTATTGTTACCATTATTCGTTATAGTTGTCATGGAAACGCGACTTTTATCATATCCTTCTTGTTTGCGACACGTCTTACTATGTGTTACAATTATAAGTAAAACTTAACCTTGTAAAAGCATTTAAACAGAAAATATTCAACTTTAGCTTCTTTGGCTAAAAGTGTATTGAGCCACCTTAAACTTGAGTAGCAAAACATGTATGATACATAGATATCTTATATACACTAGATAGTGCATCTAATTATTCTGCAATTGAAAAATTGAAGCCGTGATTGCAGACTCGGGATATTCCCATGAAATGAGAAGACTCGTATGTTTTCTATTTCTTAAACATTAAGTTAAACCTGTTCCAAATACATTTTCAAACTATTCAAATGATGAAAGTTATTGTTGTTTTTTAAGCATTTATTAGCGAGTGGGAAACTCCAACATGGCCGCCATCTATATTCAAATGGGGGTAACCGCTGGAATATTCTTGGCTTCAATTTTACTAAAAGAGATGCGCTATCTAGTTTATATGGTCTGATATTAAACCTGGTTGCATGAAGACACTAGACTGGAGTATTGAAACGTTGGATCGTGAATGTAATTCGTTCAGGGATTACAATCATTTACTTAAACCAGAGTAGCAAAACATGTCTGATATTATACCTGGTTGCATGAAGACACTAGACTGGAGTGTTGAAACGTTGGATCGTGAATGTAATTTGTTCAGGAATTACATTCATTTACTTCAACCAGAGTAGCAAAACATGTCTGATATTAAACCTGGTTGCATGAAGACACTAGATTGGAGTTTTGAAACGTTGGATCGTGAATGTAATTTGTTCAGGGATTACATTCATTTACTTAAACAGAGTAGCAAAACATGTTTGATATTATACCTGGTTGCATGAAGACACTAGACTGGAGTATTGAAACGTTGGATCGTGAATGTAATTTGTTCAGGGATTACATTCATTTACTTAAACAGAGTAGCAAAACATGTCTGATATTATACCTGGTTGCATGAAGACACTAGACTGGAGTGTTGAAACGTTGGATCGTGAATGTAATTTGTTCAGGAATTACATTCATTTACTTCAACCAGAGTAGCAAAACATGTCTGATATTATACCTGGTTGCATGAAGACACTGGACTGGAGTGTTGAAACGTTGGATCGTGAATGTAATTTGTTCAGGAATTACATTCATTTACTTCAACCAGAGTAGCAAAACATGTCTGATATTAAACCTGGTTGCATGAAGACACTAGATTGGAGTGTTGAAACGTTGGATCGTGAATGTAATTTGTTCAGGGATTACATTCATTTACTTAAACAGAGTAGCAAAACATGTTTGATATTATACCTGGTTGCATGAAGACACTAGACTGGAGTATTGAAACGTTGGATCGTGAATGTAATTTGTTCAGGGATTACATTCATTTACTTAAACAGAGTAGCAAAACATGTCTGATATTAAACCTGGTTGCATGAAGACACTAGACTGGAGTATTGAAACGTTGGATCGTGAATGTGATTTGTTCAGGGATTACATTTATTTACTTAAACCAGAGTAGCAAAACATGTCTGATATTATACCTGGTTGCCGTTATAAAAGTTAAAATTTTTTATCATTTCTTTAGGGCGATTTATATGTGAACGATCGAAGTAAGATAATTGAACGCGATATTGGGTATCAGGGGGGTATTGCGTTTGGAGTTTCTGAAGTCCTTCTACCCCCTGGCGTCGCTGGACGATGTGACGAAATCAAATATGAGCAAGTGAATGTAAGGTTTATATATTTTAGAGTAATAAGGGAGCTATCCATATAGTATGTAGAACTGATAGAACTATCCAGTATCAATAAAGTTAGTTTAGTTTAGGTTTCTTCCTGTAGTAACACTGGATCCGTAAGATATGATCCTTACTGGACCTGTAGAAAGAACAGTTTAGAACTGATAGAGCTATCCACTATAAATAAAGTTAGTTTAGTTTAGTTTAGGTTTCCTCCTGTAGTAACACCGGATCAATAAGACATGATCCTTACTGGACCTCTAGGAAGAACAGTTTAGAACTGATAGAGCTATCCAGTATAAATAAAGTTAGTTTAGTTTAGGTTTCCTCCTGTAGTAACACTGGATCAATAAGAGATGATCCTTACTGGACCTCTAGGAAGAACAGTTTAGAACTGATAGAGTTATCGAGTATAAATAAAGTTACTTTAGTTTAGGTTTCCTCCTGTAGTAACACTGGATGAATAAGAGATGATCCTTACTGGACCTCTAAAAAGAACAGTTTAGAACTGATAGAGGTATCCAGTATAAATAAAGTTAGTTTAGTTTAGGTTTCCTCCTGTAGTAACACTGGATCAATAAGAGATGATCCTTACTGGACCTCTAGGAAGAACAGCTTAGAACTGATAGAGCTATCCAGTATAAATAAAGTTAGTTTAGTTTAGGTTTCCTCCTGTAGTAACACTGGATCAATAAGAGATGATCCTTACTGGACCGCTAGGAAGAACAGTTTAGAACTGATAGAGCTATCCAGTATAAATAAAGTTAGTTTAGCTTAGGTTTCCTCCTGTAGTAACACTGGATCAATAAGAGATGATCCTTACTGGACCTCTAGGAAGAACAGTTTAGAACTGATAGAGCTATCCAGTATAAATAAAGTTAGTTTAGTTTAGGTTTCCTCCTATAGTAACACTGGATCAATAAGAGATGATCCTTACTGGACCTCTAAGAAGAACAGTTTAGAACTGAAAGAGCTATCTAGTATAAATAAAGTTAGTTTAGTTTTCCTCCTGTAGTAACACTGGATCAATAAGAGATGATCCTTACTGGACCTCTAGGAAGAACAGTTTAGAACTGATAGAGCTATCCAGTATAAATAAAGTTAGTTTAGTTTCTTCCTATAGTAACACTGGATCAGTAAGAGTTGATCCTTACTGGACCTCTAGGAAGAACAGTTTAGAACTGATAGAGCTATCCAGTATAAATAAAATTAGTTTAGTTTAGGTTTCCTTCTGTAGTAACACTGGATCAATAAGAGATGATCCTTACTGGACCTCTAGGAAGAACAGTTTGGAACTGATAGAGCTATCCAGTATAAATAAAGTTAGTTTAGTTTAGGTTTCCTCCTGTAGCAACACTGGATGAATAAGAGATGATACTTACTGGACCGCTAGGAAGAACAGTTTAGAACTGATAGAGCTATCCAGTATAAATGAACATACTGTTCTTATATCACAGGGCTCCTGTACGGCATGTGGAGACAACGGATTTTGTCCGGCCGACGCTATTGTAGAGGTAAATCAGATGTTTTCTTGTAGCAAAAATTGTTTGATGTTGGTTACATGAAGACACTAGACTGGAGTGTTGGAACGTTGGGTCATGAATGTAATTTGAAGGAGGATGCATTTACCTACGAGGTTGAACATGGCCGACAATTTCTTGCTCTCTGTTTAGAGTGTGGATAAAAACTCATCGTGTGTGTATCAAGGGCAGTATATTGGATGTTTATCTCGCTGTCTCAAACGAACAAAAGTCCAGAAATGTTGCAACAATTTCTATGGTGCAGATTGTCGGGGTACATTATGTATTCATTTTTAAATCAATGGTGTTTCTTGCAAACTGATTAACTTTTAGAAGTGCGACTAATTTCAACCAGAAGGCTTAGTTCAGACACAAACCACGACAGCTTATTGTAGAATACTACCTACACTTGACCACCACGTTTGAGATATCTTTTTCAGGTAGTTCAGACACAAACCACGACAGCTTATTGTAGAATACTACCTACACTGGACAACCACGTTTGAGATATATTTTTCAGGTAGTTCAGGCACAAACCACGACAGCTTATTGTAGAATACTACCTACACTGGACCACCACGTTTGAGATATCTTTTTCAGGTAGTTCAGACACAAACCACGGCAGCTTATTGCATGTAGAATATTACCTACACTGGACCACCACGTTTGAGATATCTTTTTCAGGTAGTTCAGACACAAACCCCGGCAGCTTATTGCATGTAGAATATTACCTACACTGGACCACCAAGTTCAAACACAAACCACGGCAGCTTATTGTAGAATACTATACCTGCACTGGACCACCACGTTTGAGATATCTTTTCAGGTAGTTCAGACACAAACCACGACAAGCTTACTAAACAATAATTGTGTTATAATATTTTAATCAGCGTGTCCAGGTGGCTTTAATCCTTGCAGTGGTCGTGGTTTGTGCGCTGACGGTATTTCTGGAATTGGCAACTGCACTTGTGTTGAACCATTCATTGGATGGAATTGTGACATTTGCAGGAATGACAGTCATAATTGTAGTAAGTTTTCATTTTCACTACCTGGGTATCTTTGTTTCAAACACCTCGTCGATGGACAAACAAGAAAAGATTGTTTCCAAGTGATGGTTGATGTTGATGATTAGGTGATCGATTGATTATTAAGGTCGATTGATTGATTTTTGATTAATTAATCAAATCATTTTTGATCGATTTTTTTTTAGTCGATTGATTGATTTTTGATTGATTGATCAATCATTAGTGAATGGTTGAATTGATTATTGGTTGATTATTTGTTGATTATTGATTGATTAGTGGTTGGTTATGGATTGGTTATTGGTAGATTATTGATTATTATTGATTGATTAGTGCTTGATTACTGATTGATTACTAATGCTTTTTTAATTAATTATTAATTCTTTATTGGTTTATTATTGGTTGATTATTGATTTTCATATTGGTTGATTATTGATTGTTGATTATTTATTAAGGGCTTCGCTGGGCAAGTGGTTAGCGCACTTGCCTTTCACCTCTGAGGCCGCAGGATCAAATCTCAGTGAGAACTTCTCAATGCGACTCGAACCCAGTCCTCATGTGGAAAGAGTAAAAGTCAACGTTCCGCCGAAAGTTGTGGGTTTTCCCCGGGTACTCCGGTTCCCTCCCACAGGGAAAGTTGACAGGGTGGGTTAGGTAAAAAGGGCCCACAGTAATGCATATATGCTGTTGTGGTGACCCTGCCCTAGTTGGCAAAGCTAAATAAATAAATGAATCATTGATTGATTATTGGTTGATTATTTGATAGACTATTGATTAATTATTGATTGTTCCTCATTGTAGGTATAATTGTTCCAAGAATTTGCACAAGTCGGTATAATCCCTGTTCAATATTTGCGACATGTGATGCAAGGAGAACGCCATTATGTCAGTGTTTCTCGGGCTACGAGGGTGATGGATATTATTGTCAGGAAATTGATAAATGTCAAAAAAAACATGGAGGATGCAGCAAGCATGCGATCTGCAGATACACTGGACCAGTAAGTAAAAATATATCACATACACGGACAAAACGCTGAAAATGTGTTGAAAAACAAGTCGACTAGAACAGCTTGGAACTGATCGAGTTAGTCAGTATACATAATTAAATTAAATTACTTTAGTTTAGATCTCTTTATGTAGTAACACTGGATCAATAATAGATCATCCTTACTGGACCTGCAGAGAGAACAGTTTAGAACTGATAGAGATATCCAGTATGAATAAAGTTAGTTTAGTTTAGGTTTCCTTCTGTAGTAACACTGGATCAATAAGAGATGATCCTTACTGGATCTCTAGGGTGAACAGTTTAGAACTGATAGAGCTATCCAGTATAAATAAAGTTAGTTTTGTTTAGGTTTCCTCCTGTAGTAACACTAGATCAATAAGAGATGATGCTGACTGGACCTCTAGGATGAACAGTTTAGAACTGATAGAGCTATCCAGTATAAATAAAGTTAGTTTAGTTTAGGTTTCCTTCTGTAGTAACACTGGATCAATAAGAGATGAATCTGACTGGACCTCTAGGAAGAACGGTTTAGAACTGATAGAGCTATCCAGTATAAATAAAGTTAGTTTAGTTTAGGTTTCCTCCTGTAATAACACTGGATCAATAACAGATGATCCTTACTGGACCTCTATGAAGGAAAGTGTAAAGCTTATCCAGTATAAATAAAGCCAGTTTAATATGGACTCTAATTAGCTCGTCTTATGCATTCATATTTAGAATTCAGCTTCCTGTGAATGTCGTTCCGGTTACGTCGGTGATGGCCATACATGTACAGCGTTATCTCCCTCACATCCATGCGTGATAAACAATGGGAACTGCCATACACATGCGCAGTGCACTGATAAAGGTAACCTTGAATCGTCTCCACGCAGGAAATACTTGACGGATTCAACACATCAAATTTGTTCATTTATCTTGTTAGATGGCGCTGCTCATTGTCGTTGTCGGCAGAATTTTGTTGGTACCGGAATATTCTGTGCAGGAACTGTGAAAGATGTAAGTCTGACTTTTTATTTTTCAATATATCTTTCAATTTTTCTTTAAAAGTTAATGTAGTAAGTAATTATTTAAGTACTATTTAAAACATGAACAGCAGTGTTTTACCTGATAGAAAGATACGAGGCGAAGCCAAGTATCTTTAGGTTTGATAAAACACGCACTGCGAATGTTTTAATCGATCTAGTAAGTTCATTGGCGAAGTAATTTTCAAAAAATACGTTGTGTAAGTCGAGAAAATCAAAGTTAAAGTTTATGTAAATCAAGGGAAATTTCTATCACATATAAAGATACGACACGCTTATGATTTTTCTTTGTGTTTTCTTCATGAATTATTAATAAAGTTAAGATATCCTATAGTGGTGCAAGTCTTTTCAATTCCTTTCAATTCCTTTACTTGAAAATTATACGGTGTCATCTTTTGCAAATAAAACTTAAAGATGCTTGTGATGTTACTCTGAATGTATATCCACACCGGGCAGGCTTGAAAAATATGCCTGGCCACGGTGCGAATCGCACCTACGACCTTTGGAATACTAGAACAATGCTCTGCCAACTGAGCTACGCGGTTAGGTCGGTTCGAGTATGTGATATTTCGGAACTGAGTTTAGTTCCTTCGATATCAATGTAATCTAGCAATCATGATATTTTCTGTGTTGGTGCAATGTACTCAGGTGAATAAGATGCTTGTGATGTTACTCTGAGTGTATATCCACACCGGGCAGGCTCGAAATATATGCCTGGGCACGGTGGGAATCGAACCTACGACCTTTGGAATACTATTGACAAACAGGAAATTTTTTCGTCTAAATTATTTCTGAGCATACCGACGCTCTGTTTGAAAATCAATTAATATCGTATTTTTGTTTTTAGGTCATATATGACATGGAAGAACTGAGTGAGTTTTCCAAGGTAATGTTCTTCTTCGTAACTTTCTAAGACACGCCCTGTTATGGGGAAATATTTGAGATATGATCTCGAACGATCTTTGCAAGCAGTGCTTAATATATAGGCGTACGTACGTGCGATTGTACGCCGAAATTACCTAGTTGGCGTACGCCAATAATTTCAGACAGGTACGCACCGTTAACCCTTTCTGTTTGCTGTAAAATCCTTCAGACAATAGAGAGTTTTAGCTTGACGTTTACGGCAAACGTCAAACCGCTAACGAAGTTTTTGATTTTGCAAGTCTATTATAACAGCTTTTACACCAGTTTTGAAATATAAACATGTATTAAACTTGTGCTCTTTAGCAATGATTTAAAAGAAAGCAAATTAACCACTAGTCACGTATTCGCGAAAGCAGTAAATTATGATTTGGCGTTTGAAGTTTACGTTTGGCGTATAAATTTCATGCTTTAACGACTATACAAGCCCTCATAGCAGTTCAAGCATGAAATTTATACGCCAAACGTAAACTTCAAACGCCAAATCATAATTTACTGCTTTCGCGAATACGTGTCTAGTGGTTAATTTGCTTTCTTTTAAATCATTGCTAAAGAGCACAAATTTAATAATTGTTTATATTTCAAAACTGGTGTAAAAGCTGTTATAATAGAGTTGTAAAATCAAAAACTTTGTTAGCGGTTTGACGTTTGCAGTAAACGTCAAGTTAAAACTCTCTAATGAACAAACATCCGCCTCTAATCCCTGATTCTGAAATATCCATATATTTATAACCATGAAACATTGATCTAGAAACATCGAGTTCACTGCCTGAATCCCGGTCTGCTATGTTTGTTTACATCGTTCAAATCTAGCATTTCAAACGCATTTCTATACGGGAATTTTATACGAAAACTAGTATACAAAATCGTGCGTCAACATCGATTAAACGTACGGCAACTTAATACAGAGCGTACGGCATTTCTGCATGATTTATTTTTTCTGCCTATTGAGCGTTACGATGTGATTACTTTTATTGTTTTTACAGAATTTGAAAAGGTTATCCTGGGGTGTTGAGGGACATGCCATTATTCGCCGTCTTTCAAGTGAAAAAGAGTACACTGTTTTTGTCCCAATCAATTATGGCTTCACTCTTAAGGTATGTCATTTAAAACGTGAAGTTTTGAGGAAACTTTTCTAGCCATGTTTTCCGAAAGTCAACAAACCAGGAAACAACCATGTTTCCCAAAGCTGAACAAACCAGGAAACATTGTTTCCTAGCCATGTTTCCCAAAGGTGGACAAACCAGGAAACATTGTTTCCCAGCCATGTTTCCCAAAGGTGGACAAACCAGGAAACATTGTTTCCTAGCCATATTTCCCAAAGGTGGACAAACCAGGAAACATTGTTTCCTAGCCATATTTCCCAAAGGTGGTCAAACCAGGAAACATTGTTTCCCAGCCATGTTTCCCAAAGGTGGACAAACCAGGAAACATTGTTTCCCAACCATGTTTCCCAAAGGTGGACAAACCAGGAAACATTGTTTCCTAGCCATGTTTCCCAAAGGTGGACAAACCAGGAAACATTGTTTCCTAGCCATGTTTCCCAAAGGTGGACAAACTAGGTGGGACCATCAAGAATGACGTTATTTTTTTTTCTAGAGCATGAATATAAACCAACTAAAAAACCATATTGTTGAAGGCAAGATTTCGTTGAAACCTGGGACAACAAAAACCGTCAGTAGTTTGGCAAGGAACAATATTACTATTGTTGTGTCAAAAAATGTAAGTCCGCTCCATCAGTTCAGAACTCTATTTCCTTGGAAATTCGGCAAGGATCATCCCTTACTGGACGTTATTTATACTGGAAAGCTCTCTCACTTCTAGGAGGTCTAGTATTCCTTATAGGTCTAGTCTTACTGCAGGAGGAAACCTAAACTAGACTAACCTTAGATAGCCCTATCAATTCCAAACCGTTCTTCCTAGAGGTGCAGTAGGGGTAATATCTTATTGATCCAGTGTTATACTCCAAGGGGAAACCTAAACTAAACTAATTTTATCTATACTGGATAGCTCTGTCAGTTCTAAACTGTTCTCCCTAGAGATCCAGTAAGAATCATCTCTTATTGATCCAGTGTTACTACAGGAGGAAACGTAAACTAAACTAACTTTATTTATAATGGATAGCTCTATCACTTCTAAAGTGTTCTCCCTAGAGGTTTAGTAAGCATCATCTCTTATTCATCCAGTGTTACTACAGGCGAAAACCTAAACTAACTTAATTTATCCATCTTGTCTGTTTAGAACCATACTAGATTGAACAAGATTGCCAGTGTCCTGTATGATTATCCTGGTACAAATGGAATTGTTATCGTCATTGATCACATACTTCCGGTTGGTATAACTTGAGTTACATGATGTACTTCCATAAAGTAGTTCATGGTCTGTATGTCCAAAGGCAGCGTTTGGATAAGCTTGTACAGGCGTAAAAGTCTCACCGCAAGCCGTCCACAAGTTGTATTCGCACTGCTTGTCCCAAGTTGTCTGCAGGTTTGCAAACAAGCTGTTAACAACTTGTAACAACCTTGTTGATAGTATCAGACATTTTGCAGATTTATAACATTCTTCTTATATCATGACTGTGCCAGACTTGTTGGAACAACCTTATAACAAGTCTGATAATGCCATCAAGCTTGTTACAAGTTGTCAACAGCTTATAACGAGCTTGGTGATATTATCAGACGTGTAGCAAGGCTGTTCCAACAAGTCCGATACAGTCATGATATAACAATATTGTACAAGTTGATTAAACAGCTTGTAACCAGCTTGTTGATATTATCAGACTTGTAGCAAGGTTGTTCCAACAAGTCTGATACAGTCATGATATAACAATATTGTACACGTTGATTAAACAGCTTGTAACAAGCTTGTTGATATTATCAGACTTGTAGCAAGGTTGTTCCAACAAGTCCGATACAGTCATGATATAACAATATTGTACAAGTTGATTAAACAGCTTGTAACAAGCTTGTTGATATTATCAGACTTGTAGCAAGGTTGTTCCAACAAGTCTGATACAGTCATGATATAACAATATTGTACAAGTTGATTAAACAGCTTGTATTCAAGCTTGTTGATATTATCAGACTTGTAGCAAGGTTGCTCCAACAAGTCCGATACAGTCATGATATAACAATATTGTACAAGTTGACTAAACAGCTTGCAACAAGCTTGTTGATATTATCAGACTTGTAGCAAGGTTGTTCCAACAAGTCTGATACCGTCATGATATAACAATATTGTACAAGTTGATTAAACAGCTTGTAACAAGCTTGTTGATATTATCAGACTTGTTGCAAGATTGTTCCAACAAGTCCGATACAGTCATGATATAACAATATTGTACAAGTTGATTAAACAGCTTGTAACAAGCTTGTTGATATTATCAGACTTGTAGCAAGGTTGTTCCAACAAGTCCGATACAGTTATGATATAACAATATTGTCACAACTTCGTGTCGTCACCCTTGTGACATCGTGTTCGTTCGACTCCAACGGCGACATCAAGTAATTTGAGCATGCCTTCAAAGTCATCATTCACTCCCATTTGAACGGAGTCTTTATACGTGTTATTGTTTTTATTTTATTTTTAGTATAAGAAACCGCCTCCGGTGACACCTACCCCGGCGACACCTTCGTCTAAGGTAAGTTATTTTCGAAAGTTTACTGCCCATGCAACAAGCCCGTAGCTGGCTCTCAATTTCTGGGGGGCACTGCAGAAAGAATGTAACAGAGGGTTTGGAGATGAGGGGTTGAATTTTTTCTTCTGACAACGACCCCCACCCCCCAGCGTCGTTAACTTTTTAGGTAAAAAAATTTTCCGGACGAGTACATTGCAATTGGTTTCCAGGTCCTTTATCTCAATTTTTCATACCAAATTTCGGTACTTAGCCCCAAAAAAATAACAACATTAACAGCTATTAGTTCTGCAAAACGTAATGGGGGGGGGGGGCATAATTTCAATTTTATTTCCGAGCACTGCACTATTTCTGGGCACTGCCCCCCTCCCCCTCAGCTATGGGCCTGTTAAAACAAGCGCCCCTTGGGGATTTTTTGGCCAGTACAAGCATGCATGTGTTTGCATGTACTTAATTTTATTTCTTGTGATGGACATTTTGTATCCTCCTATGTTTTAAATGTTCGGAATTCGTTTGTGATTAAGTAGAGTTATTATATGTTAAATGGTTAAAACAGTAGCGATTGATACAACGAGTGGAAAGCGTAATTTAGTAATAAAAATTAGTATAATTACATAGGTGATTATTGAAAATTCTCCACGCTGATTGGTTGCCATTGAGGTGATTATTACGCGATAATCACCTGAGCGATTTTCAAAATTGCGATCAAAGCCGTTTTGTCAATTAAATGACGAAGAAATGTGCATTTTTAATTATTTTTTCCCAAATAATCACCTATGAAATTATACTAAAACAATTATTCGCCTCAGGCTCGGTGATTATCGTGAATAAAAATTCACAATTTAAGGATTTTACCGGGGGAGCTTACCTCGGACACGCCTAAAAGTTCATTGTATTCAATTATGCATGGATAACTTGGGAGTCCAAATACATTTTTAAATAATAAACAAACCTTATTGGAACTGACACGTGGTGAAATCGCCTGGGTGCCACCAGTGATTTTTTTGCCCCCCCCCCTCCCCTCCTTGGCATTGATTAGAAATTCTGGCTACCTCACTGCACGCAATCGTCGGTTATGTAAACTTCTAATTAATCTGATCTAACTATTTCTATTCCGGTATAGCCTACCGCAAACTCAAGCGTCCGGGTCAGTGTCAAGCACGGAAAAGATGTGAGTAGATTATTTATGCCCTGAAATTTAGAGTTCTTCCTGTTTCTTCGCTCGCAATTATATTTTTACACCTGATCATATCGAACAAAAAGTCATTAAATGGGCAATCCAGCTATAGACTAAATTTTGATCTAGGCAAGAAGCTTTGATCACAGGTAGAAAGAGCATGTTAAAATTAGTAAGATTGCAAAGTTTGGTTGCGAAATGTTGTAAAATGCGGAAAATATAGCCCTGCGAAATTTGCAAAATTTGTATTAATTTGTATTACGCACGGGAAAATGCACCACATTTGGGCCGAAAGTGGTGCATGTTAATCTTGAAACGTCGCTATTGTCACCACTGGTTAGTTTGAAACGTCACTGTTGCCATAGCAACGGCAGTTGCGTAACTTTTGTGCAAAAATTCCAACTCTTTAGATGTTGTTTTATATAAGTAAGGTACCTTTTGTTTATCAACAAGTAATAATTGTCCAAAAATACGCTTCTAAATCGTGGATTTTCCATTTTTTTAAAAACTGTATTGAGCCACCTTAAAAACTATATCGAGCCACCTTAAAGCACCTTAAAGCTTTTTCAATCTTTTTCATTCTGACTCTAGGGAAATACTGCTGAGATTATTGGTGTTGTTTTTGGTGTTGTTGTGGCTATCATTATCATTGCTGTTGTTATTTACTTCTTCAAGAAACGACGCAATTCTTACAATGTCAAATACAATAGGGTACTGTACACTTTCTCCTTATTCAAACGCAAAAATCTCACATCTTGTAACAAATCTACCAACTAGCCGTCAACAAGTTGTGTTCGCACTGGTTGTCCCGAGTTGTCAACATATTTGGAACAACTTGTTAACCGTTGTGACAAGCTTGTTGGTATTATGAGACTTGTTGCAAGGTTGTTCCAACAAGTCCGACACAGTCATGATATAACAATATTGTTACAACCTTGTTTCGTCAACCTTGTAACATTCTTGTTATATCATGACTGTATAAGACTTGCTAGAACAACCTTGTAACCAGTCTGATAATGCCATCAGGCTTGTTACAAGTTGTTAATAGCTTGTTCCAAACTTGTTACAACAACTGGGAACAAGCAGTGCGAACACAACTTGTCGACAGCTTGTGAACAGATTTGTAACAACTTGTTTGCAGACCTGTAACAACTTGTACGTGAATTAACACGTAAAACGTAGTTCTTACAGGCATGCAGCAATGTGTTCGCACTGCTTGTTCCCAGCTTGTTGACAACTTTCTAGAAGGTTGTTGAACTCAACAAACTTGTTACAAGTTGTTCCAATAACTTGTTATCGTCCTGCAATTCAACAATTTGTCAACAAGTTGCGAGTGACAACCTTGTAGCAACTTGATAAAATATCAACATTGGTACAACTTGTTGACAAGCTTGCTACGTGTCTGTTGCGAACACATCTGGTCGACAAGTTGTGAGATTTTTGCTTGTGTAGATATTGGTATCATAATTTTAAAATAGTTTGGAAAAGGACAGGGAAATATATAGTCAAGTTGAAGACATAGCTCACAAGACTTGGGCATTAAAGCAAGGTATAGCCATATAATAGATCGTGGCTTTTCAATCATTTAGAATTTCGAAAACGTCCTGCTTGAAAGCGAGGGGTATACTGAAGAAGATCATGTTGATGATGATGAATATGAACACCAAATATTACAGGTAATAAACAGTCACTATGGCCGTTATTTGATCCAATGTTACTGCAGGAAAAACCTAAACTAAACTAACTTTATTTATATTGGATAGCTCTGTATCAGTTCTAAACTGTTCTCCCAAGAGGTCCAGTAAGGATCATCTCTTATTGATCCAGTGTTACTGCAGGAAAAATCTAAACTAAACTAACTTTATTTAAACTGGATAGCTCTATCAGTTCCAAACTGGTCTTCCTAGAGGTCCAGTAAGGATCATCTCTTATTGATCCAGTGTTACTACAGGAAGAAACCTAAACTATACTAACTTTATTTATACTGGATAGCTCTATCAGTTCTAAACTGTTCTTCTCAGGGGTTCAGTAAGGGTCATCTCTTATTAATCCAGTGTTAATACAGGAGGAAACCTAAAGTAAACTACCTGTAACTTTAATTGTACTGGATAGCTCTATCAGTTCTAAACTGTTCCCCCTAGAGGTCCAGTAACGATCATATAACACTAACGATCATATAACACTAACGATCATATACAGTAACGATCATATACTCACATGTGGCTGTCGGGAAATCACGATGAAATATGCAACTGTATCCCGTACAGCTATCAAACCCCGGCCACATTCATCTACCGACACCACGTTACTCAGTTCAATGTAAATCTTGTGTTTTCCAGCATCCATCAACGGCGAAAGGGACAACGTTACAAAATCCCACATATGTTGGGAATGACGCCGATATTCCGCACGATTTATTGGAAATGACTGAGACAAGTAGTAGTGTCCCGTTGGTGAGTTTTGATTTCCACTCATGCGATAATTACGTACTGAACTACGTAGCTTACGTACCGGAAGTACGCCAATACCGTCGATTGCAACTAAGCGGAAACATGTCATGAGAAAACGCGATCTAATTGGCTGCCAAACATGATTTGTTTGGACTTCAAACATCACATCATATGAAACATGCCTTAGTGAAGTTCTAACATACTGTAAATTTGTGAGTTTTGCGTTTATAGTGGACAAATTCAGTATTGTTTGCAATGTTTGTAATAACTTTGTTACGTTTTCGCGGGAAAATAATTGTAAAACGTCAAATGTTCCCAGCAAGATCATGTAAAGTTTGAAGTTCAAACATGTTATGTTTCATTGTCCAAATAGATCACGTTTTCTCATGACGTGTTCCGCTTAGTTGCAATCGACGGTATCACGATCAGATACTTATTTGTCTTCAACCAAGTACCACGTAGGTACACGATTCTTGCTACTTACATTTTGCTGATATGACCATACCCAGCTCAAGGTTTTCAAAACCGTAATTTTAATTGAAAGTCAAAAGGTTAAAAAAGTCTTAGTGAAATGAAGTACTATTTAAAACACGAGCAGGAGTTCTTTATCAGATATAAATAGACTTGCTATGATAATCTTGTTCTTCTTAAGGTATACCTCGTGTTTTAGAAACGTTTTATTCCGTTCGTTTAATTGTACAAGTTTTTTATCCGCTTTGTTGCATTCATAATATTAACCATTTACTTACCCTCTCCGCAGGCATGTCTAGGGGGATTAGCCTGCGAGTGGGTGAGGATGCTACCATTCACTTTTGTTTCGTTCTTTTTTTATTTCAGACGGAACACGACGCCAGCGCTTTGTCAAAAGAAGAAAAATGTAAGAGTTTTTCGTTTGTTGTTGTTGTTGTTGCTGTCGCTGTTGTCGTTGTTGTTGTTGTTGTTGTTGTTGTTGCTATTGTTATTGTTGTTGTTGCTATTGTTGTTGCTGTTGTTGTCGTTGTCGTTGCTGTTGTTGCTGTTGTTGTTGTTGCTGTTGTTGTTGTTGCTGCTGTTGTTGCTGTTGCTGTTGTTGTTGCTGCTGTTGTTGCTGTTGCTGTTGTTGTTGCTGCTGTTGTTGCTGTTGCTGTTGTTGTTGCTGCTGTTGTTGCTGCTGTTGTTGTTGCTGCTGTTGTTGCTGTTGCTGTTGTTGTTGCTGCTGTTGTTGCTGCTGTTGTTGTTGCTGCTGTTGTTGCTGTTGCTGTTGTTGTTGCTGCTGTTGTTGTTGTTGTTGTTGTTGTTGTTGTTGTTGTTGCTATTGTTATTGTTGTTGTTGTTGATGTTGTTGCTGTTGTTGTTGCTGCTGTTGTTGCTGCTGTTGTTGCTGTTGCTGTTGTTGTTGTTGTTGCTGTTCCATGATTTCTTAAGCCTTTAGGTTTCTCGCCATATGTAATTCTATTTTTAATTTATTTGTGTGTATTTGTTTGTGAAAGTTATATTGGTAAATTATTAAATTCAATTGTCGTTGCGGTTGTTCTCGTTGTTGTTGTTGTTGCTTTTGTTTCTTTTGTTGTTGTTGTTGTTGTTGTTGTTGTTGTTGTTGTTGTTGTTGTTGTTGTTGTTGTTGTTGTTGTTGTTGTTGTTGTTGTGTTGGTGTTGTTGTTGGTGTGCATTATAGCAATGTAAGGCAACATCTTAGGGTTTATACGGTTGAAAGGGCGGTTAAATTAAGAGATGAGAGAACTGTCATGCAAAACCTGGTTTGCTGACTCTCATCGTTTTTCATCCTTGTTAGATCACGACTTAAATTCGTCTTTGCTTTTCAGGTTAAACCTGGCGTTAATGTGAATGTTAGAATTTTTTTCAAGAAGAAGTAAGACGACTTTTTATCTCAATCTTAATTTAATTTAATGTGCTGGTAATACGTAACCTGTTGCATGAATATGCTTTAATTATAGAATAGATAGTGCACGTCGTTTAGCAAAAATTTGCCGCCCAAATATGCACTAAGGTCAGTATACATATAGTAAGCACCAGTTGTAGTTAGTTTTTGCATCTGTAAGAGGAGTGTTTAATTTCTTTACCAGGGGTGTATATAGATACTATTTGCCACCCCCCCCCCCCCAATAGTCTTAGGGACCGGTCATTATTTATGGCGGGGTCTAGCACCGAAAAAATAAATACCCCTGGCCAAAAACTTTACAAAAGAATATTCAGTTGTCACACATGTCCTTTACCACTTCTGCGACATGAGTTTGATAACTGCTTGTGCAATTTTGTGCAGTGTAAAGTTTCATGTTGTCTGCACATGTACTTTCTTTGGAGATACCATTTGTCTCCTGACAAAAATTGGAGAATGATCAAGATATTGACTCTGATTGATTTACATATTGTATTGATATGCATATGACTGTTGATATTGCCTTTTACTCTTCAATATTTGAGTGAGTCATGCTTTGGAAATGACAATAAATTTTTATTACCCAACCCTTGAGTTGTTTTGTTTTTCATTTACCCAACCTTTTACTCACTCAAAATTTTGTTTACCCAACCCTCGTCATAAATAATGTTTGGTCCCAGCTAGGATTTTAAATTTTGGGAGTCCTCCTAAATTTCAAGTTTGTGGATGCTCCCAATTACCCGGAATAGGAAAATGCATGGTCAAAGTTGGAATGGGAGAGGAAAGTGACCCTGCCAAAACTGGAGGTGGTAAAAAGCAGTGGCGTAGCCAGGTGGGGGGGGGGGTACAATTTGCAGCAGAACTGCCCTTGTGAAAAGCTGAAATTCGAGCAGAAAATGGGTGGGGGGGGGGTACGATGTGTGAATAATGATACCCCTCTGTTCTGTTTACTAATAAAAGTTGTAGTGTTCCCTAACTAGAATTCTAATTCCAGTAAAAAATGCCTATGGTTGTTGAAAGCACATTTGAACTTGAAATTACGTGCATAGCAGCAGTCATGACCATGTGAGCTTCATTCTTTTTATTACAAAAACGAAGACGTCGTGCTATTTTGCTGTTGTATTTTCGTGTGCATTGCAACGTT
>CACRXK020001874.1:0-27428 GCA_902702795.2 Paramuricea clavata | reverse complement strand
CCCCCCCCCCCCCCCCCCCAAGTCTAAACCCTCGCTACGCCACTGGAAAAAAGCATCTCTATTTGTTGGTATTTATATACGCCCCAGATTTTTAGTTGTATTCAATCCAAACACTACTTAGGCGTAGTGTATAAATGTCCCATAGTAATTACATTGTATTTTAATTAAGTTATTATTTGTTTGTGGATTACATTGAGGGCTTTAAAATAGTTCCAATCTCTTCCTATACATTATTGAATGCAAAATTGCTGCGTTTGTTTGAACCTTGTATACAATATTGTTATATCATGACTGTGTCAGACTTGTTAGAACAACCTTGTAACAAGTCCGATAAGCAAGCTTGGAACACGCTTGTTGATATTATCAGACTTGTAGCAAGGTTGTTCCAACAACTCCGAGACAGTCATGATATAACAATATTGTCACAAGCTTGTGTCGTCAACCTTGTAACATTCTTGCTATAATTATGTCATGACTGTATCAGACTTGTTAGAACAACCTTGTAACAAGTCTGATAATGCCATCATGTACCCACGCAAAAATCTCACATCTTGTAGCAAGTCTGTTAACAAGTTGTCTTCGCACTGCAGCTTGTCCCAAGTTGTCAACAAGTTTGAAACAACTTGTTAACAACTTGTAACAACCTTGTTCATATTATCGGACTTGTAACATTCTTGTTATATCATGACTGTATCAGACTTGTTAGAACAACCTTGTAACAAGTCTGATAATGCCATCAAGCTAGTTTACAAGTTGTCAACAGCTCGTTCCAAACTTGTTACAACAACTGGGAACAAGCAGTACGAACACAACTTGTCGACAGCTTGTGAACAGATTTGTAACAACTTGTTTGCAGACCTGTGACAATTTGTGCGGCAATAGTCATGTTGAAGTTCCAAGCCAGATACGACTAAGAATCTTGAATTATCACACTGAAATTATTCATGCCACATTTCCAACTTTGTATCAATATATTGCCATATTGTTGGATTAACATCGTTGGATCTGA
The DNA here is from genome assembly GCA_902702795.2 of Paramuricea clavata. Classification (NCBI taxonomy): domain Eukaryota; kingdom Metazoa; phylum Cnidaria; class Anthozoa; order Malacalcyonacea; family Plexauridae; genus Paramuricea; species Paramuricea clavata. The sequence goes on along the minus strand of CACRXK020001874.1, from coordinate 26,419 downwards.
TTGTTATGTCCGAGGATGTCAGATCACGTTTTATTCAAAATATTTTTCCTTGCAATATGGCCTATCTAATATTTTTTGCATAATAATCAGCTTCCGTTCTTTCGTTTCGCCGGCTTAGCGCGTGGGCGTTTGGCTTAAAGTGAAATTTTTTGTCATATCGAAGGCACGGATCAAGAATTTTCTCGAATAATGGCTGCACATTATTTGGTGAATTTGCTAAAACGTCGAGTATCACGCGTGCGAAGCTGGACTCGATCGATCGGCCATGCTCGTGTGACTTGTGTGTTCGGTTAAAACCGATTCCTGGCAACCGATTTGTCGTTTAAACTTTAAATATGTTCGGCCTGGCCAAGCCGTGTTTGCAATGGCAAATCTCCAAGAGGCAAGGAAGTATATTGTTTAAATACAGCAGTGTTTTGCAAGCAGCTGTTGAAGGCGTTATGATCTTTTATGCCTGTAGAGAAAGCTTTAATTGTTGCTACATCATGTCTGAATCCACAAAGAATAACTACAGCACAGGTTTGGTTGCTTTTATAAAACATTTGTTGTTATACATACGGTCCTTTTATATTGTCTATTCTTGTACATATATTTCAGTGAATACATGTAGCTATTTAAATCGTTGATTTGAAGCTTATATGTAACAGACGCTTTCAAATGAGGTATAGCTGTAATCTTTATCGCAAGAAGGTAATAAAAATGCTTTTATAATATCGCCATTTTAAATACGGTGTATAATATTTAGGAAAAGCTGAGTAACGGCTCTATTAACGGTCCCAAAGATTTAAGTTTTCGTATTAATGTAGTTGTACATTGCATTACAAAAGTCATGCATTATTTTTACAATTTAGTGTAGAATGTTTCTTGCTTTGCGCTTTTATATATATCTACGGCTATAAGCCATGATAGCTTATTGCAAGCTGCTTTGCATATCAAATCGATATATAATATATTCATTTTAAAACAAAATTCCCTGGGGCTATAGCCTATATTTTTCTGAGCCATGACCGTGTACAAGCGTCTATATTATTATAGGCTTGCACACATATAAGCTTATATAACTATAGCATTCACGCGAAAATTATTGGGGATAAATTTTATGATTGATATAAGTTTTTCTGCAAGATGTACATTAACACGGTGTCCTTGGCCTTTGCCCGGTAAAGGATGCGTGCATAAGCTGTTAATTTGTTTGCCTTTCGTCAGAAGTGCATTGTTTCTGCGGTCAGGCAAACTCTTAAAGACTTGATCTTTATTCTTTGTCGACCTTTGATCGCAGCCAATGTTAACCAATCGTGTGGATGTGACCCGATTGTTCCATGACCATGTGAGATGTAAAATCGTTTTTGTATTTCGCCAATATGCAAATGCACTAGGTTCTTTTGCATATATAATCTGAATGATAATTAGTGCTGACGTATATTTCGGTCGCTTCCCAGCACCTGCCAGAATTTTGTTGTTTTTAATTCAAAATGAGGTCAAGGCTAGAGGCTACGGTTTAAATCTCTTTCGTAAAAGGGACCGTATAGGCTTTTGTACGAGTTATGTAACGTTGCTATCTCGAAACTACGCCGATAGTTTATGGCTTTCATAATAGATTTTAACCGTTGTATATTTTGGAAGCTTCCCGTTAAAATTGTTCAATTCATTCTTGAAGGAGTTGAAACGTGTTAGATAACATATTATTCAGTATAGGGATACAAGTATATTAATATATTGCATTATTTCACTTTTATTTTTGGTTTTAATATGAAAGGTTTCGCTTTCAAGATTTTATATATATATATTATATCTGTCATACTCGATTCTAGTAAGAATCATTCGAAGATGAATTTTGTAGTTTTTTGTAGTATAATAATATTTGATTATATTTTATCGTATTACAAGTTCTCTTGAGAGTGTTATGTTTGATTATAGAGGAGCCATTTGCCTATGGTGATCTTTCTCTGTGTGGTATATATATAGTTCGAAATGTGTACTATTATATAACATGACTTTTAACCAAGGAAAGTTTTAGCGTTATATTTTGTGACATATAGCTTGTAGTATATATGTTGTATATAACATTTGCACCTATTGGCTGTATGTACTACTATATATTTAGATAAATTTATAGTACTGAATAACACAATGCTGCTACTCACAAGTTTCTCAGAAGCCTTCATACATGTGAATATATACTAGTGCATAAATGTGGCTTGCCACTGGCATAACACACTATGTATTCAACTGCATACAACGCTTATGTAGAGCATGTGTGGTTTTATAAGCTCATGTATAATTTCACTTGCAACATTGCAATGAACAAATTAGAGAGACTGTAATACCAATACCTTATTTATTCTGAACTCTCTTGGACAATAGTATTTTTAAATTTACTTGCAGTAAATCTGATTGAGAAATGACTGTACTGTACAAATTTTATATAACATACACAAATCAATTTTCACAAGAAAATAATATTGAATTAAAACTACAGTACATGCACTGCACTAGATATAAAATTTACCAGATAATATATATGCCTTGGCTTATATTTCTATGTTTTTACAATTGAAGAGAATGCATCCTGCTTCAAAACAGTGTAACATGACATTTGGATTAGGTCTTTCAATAGAAAGTTTGCACTGTGCCCAAGTTAAACGCCTGCATATATATATTAGAAAAAAATTATACATGTGCAAAGACTTTAATCTACATTTTGTGTCCTAAACGAATTGAGTTTGTCTTTTACACATGAATATGACAAGTTCTGCCATTGTATTGTACCATATAAGAAAATTGACAACAGATACTTATAGCAAATGCATGGAGATTTAAATTAATATACAAGGTCTAAACCCATAGCCCTCAGGATGAAAGCAACAAGTATATAATGGATTCTCTCTCACCGTTATATAGTTTAAAGCATTTTCTACATTCTTATTTTTGAAAGCATTTAAAGGTCATTTAACCCCCAGGACTCAGACTTGTGAAGTATTAAACAAGCGTGAAGCATAAATTTCTCCAGGGGTCTTGAGAGAGTGTTTACAAAATTTTGGCCGACAACATGTAATCATGCACAAACTATAAATTTTTGGTAGAACTTGAAGTACATCTAGTCAGGAAGTTACATGGAATGTTGGTCCATACATATAAAGCATTTCAGTGCTTCGAATATATACTTCTATATATTGCTGTGCAATTATTTAATCCTTGTTTTCTAAGGTTCCCCAATTTTGGGGATATTCCGAAGAATAAATGCACTCATTTTAATGTTGACAACATGTTTTGAGAACAGCAAGAATTAAATACAGGCGAATTGCCGACCTAACTCTAAATATAATCATGCTCTGTTCTCAAGTAAAAGTTCCAATGATTCCAGTCATGTCGAGGTGTTATGGGAGGGAATTATAATTTTGGGGTAGTATAGCAGGGTTGTCATGCATATAAGACAATTATTTTGGAACACAGACAGTTCGCCCAGAAAGTCAGAGCTTGCTATATCTTAATGTTTTTCATTTAACAAAGATATTATATATATCTTCATTGTCTGTTTCAGAATGGCTGACAGCTTGTGTTTTTGTGTAAATATATAATTCTATAACCCCCAAATTTTTAGTCTGCTAAATTGTAAAGTGCTTCTATATATATTAATGATGGCATTTATTTTTTTGATATGCATAACTCTCCAAAATCTTGAGCTGTAGTCTGCCAAGAATACAACTTCGAAAATATATTTCTAACCTGAAAATCTTCCTGTACTTATAGGGATTTTTATCGAACCTCAGTGGATTATTCTGCTTGTAGATTTTATATTGATTCTTGCATATGGCATCCTTGCAATGATCTTCATCGCAAAACCTCTCGTTTGAAACAGGGCTGTGTCTACAGGGTATCTTTTTGAATTTATTGACAACGTTGCAGCAATTTCGTCTTCTAAACAGAATATTTCCCCCGAGTCATAACCGCACAGGCAAAACAATTACGTAATTTCGTATAGGGAGATGCATTATGACGCAGTTGAAAATAAAATCTCGAGTGAAATGAACTTCGGTGCAATTCGGCACAATGCCAACTACAGAACTCTTTCGCCCAAAGGTTCTACGACTGCCCTTTCACACTGGTGTACAATGTCGCTGTTTAAAAACGCGTCTGAGATTGTATATGCAAGGGGCAGCCATTTTGAGTTTGGTTTGACCATGAAAGGGGTCGCATGTACGCGTGCATGTAGAGATTTTAACAGTCTATAAAGTGCTCATTTTGAGTTCAGTCGACGATTTTACAAAACTAAACTACGATCTAATGTATTGTAGCTTTTCTGCTTTCGTTTAAGTACAAAAAATAAGTGTTGAAACCGACGTAAGTTCATTAATTCTGACACGACACTGTGTCGTTGGGCTAGACCATTTATGAAGCTCGGATAATCTTGTATTGTATACTTCAATGAAAGAAATTTACAAGACTAAAATAATATTCAATACTTTTGAGCCCTTTTGAGTCCGTGTTTATGAGCAGAAAATATGGAACATAGCCTGTGTAATGTGAATATTTGTGCGTGCACTTTCGACATGGCAAACGTGTTGTGGACACATGCACATATATACTCTGTCTATAAAGTGTTTAATCGTATATTTTACTTCAAACGAACATATTTACAACACTAAAATACTCTTTGACACATTTAAACCTTTTAGTCAGTTTATGTACAAAAACTAAGGTCTTTATAGACTATATATTACGTAGTTAAAATATATATGTACATTTGTATGCAGGGCCTGACATGCATGTTTGTCCGTCTTTACTCGTCGGTGAATGTTCGTCCTTCGTTCGATAGAGTATCGCATTGCAGTGTTCGCCATGCTTGAAGCTTCTATTATACAGCACATTTTCGTCCCCTGTGCTTTCCTATTAAACCCAACAGGCCGTCTCATCCTGTTTTTGAGCAAAATCGACAAACACTCGAAACGACAAAAGGGTTTGCATATGAAGTTCGTTGCAAATTGATTTCTCGTGTCGTCGGCAGCAATACATATACCCAAGTTTATCGCAAGTTTAGCGGAATAAAAAGCGGAGATAGTTTTATGTTTTGTACGTTTTTCGTGGCTGAAAAAGTCCATCAAACCCCAGATTGAACGCCGTTCGCGTGGGCGATTCATTCTGCAACCTATATACAAGTTTTGGAGCATTCTCGTAGCTATACAAGCCCAAACAGGACACGAAACGTAACAATGAATGCGTATCGTTTCACGTTCTGCCAAAGCGTATCTTCTTTTTTGTCGTTTTTTGAAAACCTTCGCGTTAGTTCGTCGCCAGCAAGTGCGAGTTCATGAGCTACTGCAAGTATGCTTTCATTTTGGTCTTCAAGAATTTCTCCACCAGGAAACTGAAGATTCAATCCATTTTGCTGTTCGAGTGTTCCGTTTTTCGTTCCTCGATGAGATCCTCCCTCCATTTTACACATTTGTATTCCAGATCTTTTCAAACGTAGTTTGCTATATACGGCTTCGTTTCTAGAAAGAGCTTTTGTTTTACTGACTGTTGGGTGTGACGTATGTTCCCTATCGCGCTGTGCACTATTTTAACATCTCCTGCGCATTAATAATTCATGAGAAAGTGATCCAATTATATTCCCCCATTTCGGTCACATGGTTATGCACGTCAAACCTGAACGTAATAGATTATTTTATGCTGCCGTGTTTGCATTTCGTTTAGCTGAAAAAGATTCTCTAACTTGGAAGTTCGAAGGTTTTATTTTACAATAAGTTGCCGTGAGGTCCAGTGTAGGCAGTATTCTACAATAAGCTGCCGTGGTTTGTGTCTGAACTACCTGAAAAAGATATCTCAAACGTGGTGGTCCAGTGTAGGTAGTATTCTACAATAAGCTGTCGAGGTTTGTGTCTGAACTACCTGAAAAAGATATCTCAAACGTCCTGGAACTTGTTTCCAGCTGTGGCGATAATACTTGATTATTTAAATAGTAATCTTTCACAATATTTGATTCATTAAATAGTAATCTTTCAAAAAAGCAAAATCCGAAAAGATTTCCATCCTTGAAAGTCCTGGAAAAGTCCTGGAATTTCATCTTCATGCCTAAAACTCTAACTATCTCTTGAGTCCTAGGGCTAGACACTTCGATAATTATTTTGTTAAGTCGACACACACACTTGGGAAACACGAAAGCGCAAGAAAACTAGCAGTAGTTTCTAGAGCGCATGCTCTTGAATTGGGACGCTTCAGCACCCGTAACAATTTTCACAGACAAATATATTGCGAAGGAACGAAGTATCTGTGTTGACATGTTTTGATAGAAAAATTTTCCTAGCGACAATTGCTCAACTTTGCGAGAAGCCAATCAGATCTCTGCCTTTGGTCGTCTAACCCAGAGCCTAATTTTCAACGAGTGACCGAGTGAAAATGGCTCTGGGGACAAGAATGATATGGTTGCAACTGTCGCAAGTTAATTTCGTTCCCAGGGTCGTACAAGCAGCTGGCGGCAGTTTTAAAAAGACAACCCCCTCCCTCCAAGGGGACCTTTGCCCCCCTGATTGTTGCAAAACTGTTGCCACGCTGTTGTTTTTCTGTTTCCATTAAAACATAACCGTCACGGCACGTTTTTAGCCTGTCGTAACTGTCGAGATAGAACTGGATCCTATCTTGACGAAACTGCTGTAACTGTCGTGAACTGTTGCCAGCGTGTCGCAACAAGACTTTTCTTCATGTTTTCATTTGGTCGCCAACATTGCTCTGACGACACTTACAACACGTTCGCGACAATACTAGATTTCCCTTACCACGTTTTTGCAGCGTTTTGCATTGTGATTATAGTGGTATTACTGATATTCAAGATGGCTTATTTTTTGTCCCTGATCCGTGCAAGAACTTTTACAAAAAGCTACAGTCAGGTGCGCGATAGCCAACAGCAAAATATTCGCGAAAACGTAAGCCATTTTTGGGTACTTCCTCGGGTAGAAGAATTTGCATCACAGATTACGTCATCAGTTAGTTATAGTGATTAGTGTTGAGGTTAGGGTTAGGATAAGGGTTAGGGTAGGGGTTAGATTAAGGATTAGGCTTAGAGATAGGGATTGGGTTATATCTGACGCCACAAACAACACAACTAGCCGATCACGTGATCAGTTCTCCTCTGCCCGAGGAACTAGCCAATATTTTCATTCGAGGCCGCTATCTTTATCAGTTATAACACTTTAGTATAATTACATAGGTGATTATTGAAAATTCTCCACGCTGATTGGTTGCCGTTGAGGTGATTATTACGCGATAATCACCTAAGCGATTTTCAAAATGGCGGTCGAAGCCGTTTTGTCAATTAAATGACGAAGAAATGTGCATTTTAAAATTTGTTTCCAAATAATCACCTATGAAATTATACTAAAACAATTATTCACCTCAGGCTCGGTGATTATCGTCAATAAAAACCTCGACTTCGTCTCGGTTTTTATTCACCGATAATCACCTCGCCTTCGGCGAATAATTGTTAAATAACCACAATGCAAAGTGCCACGAAAACATTAAATAATGGGAATCATCAATTCCAACCATATGAAAACCAAGCTTATTACTGATCGCAAAAACAAGCTCGCTGCGAATACGTAATTCAATCACAGTGCTCGACATGCAGTCTATTTTAATTAGATGCAAAGCACGCACAGCGTGCTTGCTGCGACCTTTAGTCTCAGAAAGAGACCATGCCATTACTTAGCCATATTATATCATTGATTGGACGTTATACATACACAGCTTTATTATCAGTGGAGATGTTTGTCTTCCTTCATATTGGATACTTTTAGCCATTTTTGGCTACCTTTTCAAAACGAAAAGTGGCTAAAAATGGACAAAGAGTTAAGGAGTTACGCCTGTATTCTAAAAGCTCGCACTCAAAGAGTGGAGGTTCAATCTGAGCTTCCCTTGAGTGCCAGTGCTGTTTTTGAATAGCTGGAGGGTTAGTCCCGTACCTTACTATGTGACCACTCACCCTCCAGCTATTCAAAAACAGCACTGACACACAAGGGAAGCTCAGATTGAACCTCCTCTCTTTGAGTGTGATTAAGCTTTTAGAATACAGGGCGTTTGTCTTTACTTTTTAGCCTCTTTTTACAGTCTGTTTTGATTAGATGCAAGTCCTCGCAGCGGGCTTGTTGCGAGCGAGTTGGTCTTTAGGATGAGTGGAAATTAAAAGAGCCTTTACTCCTTTTGTTTCGCAAAGAGCGGCTGGAAGACTAGCATTAGTACTTAGCCATATTATTTTAACTTTATATACACAGCACTATCATTGAACGTAGTTATAAAGAACGTTGATGTTCCGATATTTCGCCACAAGTTTATATTGAGAATGATTTCATTAATGAATGATGGGGTCAATGCATGGGTCAAGACGTTCAGCGCGACTGGTCTGCATGGAGGCTAATTAAGAAGTGGGGGGCTAAAAAAGCCATGCATGGGGGCCAAATATACAATAATTACCAATAGCCCATGCTGGTTCGCGAGATAAGCAAAGCTGTTCAAAAACATTTCGGTTTTGGTCTGAAATGATTGCTATCCAGGGTGTCTCAAAAGAAAAGTGAACCTTTAGAAATCATCCTTTTGTTGTAAACACCCAAACGTCATTACCTCTGGGAGTTTAGAATGCATTGTGATCGTACGAGGATATTAAAACTGCATAAATTGTACATGAAAATAAAACTACTTAGAAATTAGTCCAGTCAGTTCGAGTTTTTAATAATAGTTTATATATACCTGTAAACCACGTATAAATCATAAGTATTCTCTAGTTATAATCACTCCGCATATTTTCAGTTCTAAAATGTTGTGTTTTCTTGGTAAAAATTTTGATGACCAACAATTAAAAAGTCAAAAAGGATTTTTACCCAAACTCAAATATTCAATTTAAAGCACAAATACCACCCCTGGCCAAAAACGTTGTCACACATGTCCTTTACCACTTCTGTGACATGAGTTTGATAACTGCTTGTGCAATTTTCTGCAGTCTAAACCCAGCGGGCAAAATGACGTTTATCCAACGTTGAATGAACGTTGGAAATGACCTTCCAGACGTTGGATAGACGTTGAAAAAGGGTTGACTATGCAAATTGGATCGACGTTACTGTTTCGACGTTGAAACAACGTTGAAATTAGGTTGCCAATCTCGTCAACCATAATTCAACGTTGAATCCACGTTAAAACAACGTTGAGATTGGTTCACAAATCGACGTCGTACATTTAACCATGAATGAACGTTAATTCAACGTCTGTTGGCTGCTGTTGAACCAATGTTTGCAAAACAACGTCAGAGCAACGTAGATATTAGGTTGTCGACGTCGCAACCTTTTTTCTACCAAATTTCAACGTTGAAACAACGTCGTGTGCCCGGTGGGAAGTTTGATGTTGTCTGCACATGTACTTTCTTTGGAGGGTTATAGATTCATGTCTCGCTATTTATAATGCTAACCCTAACCGCTAACCCTATTAGCGAGATATGAATCTATATCCCTTTGGAGACACCATTTGCCTGCTGACAAAATGGGAAATGATCGAAGACAGTGACTCTGATTGATTTACATATCGTATTGAGATATGACTGTTGATATTCAGCTGAGTTGTTTTGTTTTTCATTTACTCACTCAAAATTTTGTTTACCCAACCCTTTTCCCTTCGGTCCCCCCCTCCCCCGCCATGCATAATGACCGCTCCCTAAATAGTGCAGGAAAACTAGCCTCGTGTAAATTCGGTCTTGGGAATGGACCATTTGCGTTATGGGCTAAATTTTGATCTAGACAAAAATTTCATCACAGGTTGAAAGAGCATCACAGAATTAGTAATATGCCAAAGTTTCGTTGCGAAATGTTGTAAAATGCGGATAATATAGCCTTGCGAAGTTTGCCATTTTTCAGTCATTTTGTATTACGCACGGGAAATTGCCAGCCCAATCGGGTGTTGGGGCATCAATTTCCCGTTTGTAATACAAAATGACTGAAAATTGCAAAATTCGCAAGGCTATATTATCCGCATTTTACAACATTTCGCAACGAAACTTCGGAATATTACTAATTTTGTGATGCTTTTTCAACCTGTGATGAAATTTTTGTCTAGACTTGTCTATATCAAAATTTAGTCAGGCTATAATGCAAATGGTGTATTGAGTTATAGGTTAATTTAAATAGATCAGAGTCGCAAGGGTAAGACTCTCGTCGTAGTTAAATTGAGAAAAATTGAGCGAAGATTATGAACGCGCGCCGTTGCAGGCCGCTTCCAGCATTGCGATGATGAACACATTAATTTATTTTCGAAGAGAAAGCTAATTTTCTCCAGCTGTTAAAATGAAGTGTGCTGATGCAAGAGGCAGGTCGCGAGCTGCAATCCACATCAGGTAGACTAAACAAAATGGCGCGCCACAAGAGGTGCTTACAAAATTAGCTAACGTTGCATGCAGCCAATTTACAACTTTCGATGGCTTGCATGCTTGGGTTTGACTGCACACACGTAAAAATCTCACAACTTGTCAACAAGATATGTTCGCAAGAGGCTTGTAGCAAGCTTAATTGTCAATAAGTAATAAGTTGTAACAATGCTGATATTTTATCAAGTTGCTACAAGGTTGTCACTCGCAACGTGTTGACAAATTGTTGAATTGCAGGACGATAACAACTTTTTTTCGGAACAACTTGTAACAAGTCTGTTGAGCTCAACAACCTTGCAGTAAGCTTGCGAACAAGTTGTAACAATGCTGTTATTTCACCAACATGGTACAAGGTTGTCACTCACAACATGTTGACAAATTGTTGAACTGCAGGACGATAACAAGTTTGTTCAGAACAACTTGTGACAAGTCTGTTGAGCTCAACAACCTTGTAGCCAGTTGTGAACAAGCCGTTGACAACTTGTCAACAAGCTGGGAACAAGCAGTGCGAACACATCCTGTTGACAAGATGTTGGAACAGCATTGCTACAAGTCTGCTGCAGGTTTGTTACAACTTGTGCATTTTGTAACAAACGCGTGTGTAGGGGGCCCAGAGGTAAAAGTGGGGGGGGGGGGCTAACCTCCACCCAAAAACGATCACAGTAAAACAGTAATATGAGAGGATTCTTGATCGCTGCCTGAAGCCTGGTTTCCATATGGTCGTAACGGTCGTAAAGATTGAGTCACGATCTTTCTCATCAGCCGAAATACAACATTCTAGAACTGAAAATACGCGGAGTGATTAGAACAAGAGAATACTTATGATTTATATGTGGTTTACAGGTATAAACTATTATAAACTGGCCGTTGAGAAAGATCGTGACTATGGAAACCTAGGCTTAAAAGGCAAATTGAACAAAATTACCAACATCGTGCTCAATGAAATATTCCTTAAGTGAATTTAAGGCCAGCTGAAAAAGGCTAGGCCGCCATAAAAATGGATAAGTCGTATATGTCTTGGTTGAAAAGCGTGAGCTTCCTCCATTGCCAGATATTTTGACTATGCTAATTCCCCGCGATTTTGGATCGCACCAAGTCGTACAAACTCGGCTGACCAAAATTAAACCAACTACGAAGCAGTTTTTTGCAGAATTTTTTGGCCGTCCAAATTCGGCGTCAGAAAGTGCAAGAAATTATATTTCCGAGCCTCAAATTTCTTCCGTAAACCTTCTTAGCTGGTTTTCATCCCTCCAAACATTAAATATCTTTCTACGCTACTTCTGTGAGCTCAAAGCTTTCTATGAATGCATTTGACTTCACTTTTCGTTTTTTTCTTATTTTTTTCTAATAATTGTTTACGCCAGAGAATACTTAATAATTACGTAATTTGGCCTAGGAGCCTCGCCATGAATCGTGAGCCAACCACCTAGCGTAATTCACTAATGAGAGCGAGGCTCCAAGACCAAAAGGTATGTGTGACATAATTATCGAAAGGGGTGTATCTCGGGGCATATAGACACTCGGGTCTTGACCCCCAGACACACAGCATTCCAGTTATAGTCATTGCACTGAGATCAACACTGAGAACCAAGCGCTCAGAACGATTACATCAATGATTCGATAATGAACAATTAGGGAAGGACCATTAGAAAAGTGATGGGGGGGGGGGGGATTTTGTAAGAGGCAATATAGTTTTTTTGTACACCTATAGAAGAATTTTTTTCTCACTTGATGACTGGAAATTTTTTTTTAAGTGAAATTTATAGGCCTATCTTCCAAGCTAGGATTTTTTTTTGCACTATGCCTGGGAAGATTTTTTTTCCTAATTTTTTCTGGGAATAATTTTTTTTGGTTTTGCCCCCCCCCCCCCTCCCCCCATCACTTTTCTAATGGTCCGTCCCTTATTGAATGAAGTTGAGTATGATCAGGGGCGGAGCTACAGGGGGTGTAGGGGTGTAACACCCCCAATTCATTACGGACTCGTCAAATCTCTGCTAGACTCGGTAAATTGTTTTCGGATTTATCGGCAAATTGTTTTCCAGTAGTCAGCGAAAATATTTGAGTGGCTCGGAATAAAAAGTTATAGCAAACATTTTGCTAATAATAATATTACGGGAAAAGTTAACAAATTACGATATGTCCTGAAAAATTTTGTATGTCCGGAAAAAAATTTGGGGGACCCCCTCCGTTTGCCAAAAACTATAGGGAAAAATATTAATTAGCGACTGAAATGTTGTCGGCAAATACGATACTACGATACTATACCCCCCCTTCTCTGTCCCCTTTGCTATGGCCCTGAGTATGATATTGAGAATTATCAAGACCGAGGTTTGTGTTATCTACCGAAGGCTGAGGTGAATAACACAAACTGCATGGGTCCTTGATAATTCTCGACATGGGCGTACCGGAAGGAAAAAATTAGGGGGGGCGAAAAGAAAATTGCCCGACTTTTCGGGATTCTGCCCGACTTGTACCAAAAAATTTTTTCCGGAAAATCCCCCCCCCCCTCGCCAAAAAAATTTCGGTCAGTGTACCATTTTAGGGGTCAAAAAAATTTTCCGGACATACCAATTTTTTCGGAGCATAACACAAATTTTCGAAAAATAACAAAATTTGCCAAAAAATTGACTTAATTTTAGACAAAATTTACAGAATTTGTCCCATTTTTTTTTAATTGCAAACCAAAATTGCCCGACTGTTGATCGAATATTGCCCGATTGCCCAAAAAACTGGGGGGGTTACCGCCCCCCCGCCCGGTACGCCTATGATTCTCGATATCATACGAAAACCGAATGGCAATAATTGTTTTATTATATACTCAAAAGATTGAAAGAAAGCGAGAATTTCAAAAATTTCCAAATTCCTGCCAATTCAATGGCGTCTTGAGGATAATTTCCAGGGACGCCGGAACTGGGGGGGGGCAGGAGGGGCAGCCGCCCCCATTGCCCTTTACCAGGAGGGGCAAGGGGGGGCAAAGGTGCCCTTTCAATTTAAAGGATTGCCTTGGCGAAATAGCGAATTGTCAGAAATGTTAGTGCGATTCTTTTACGAATTTGCTTCAGAAAATGCAAGAAATGCAGTCATCGAGCTTCAAGAATAGCACAATCGCCTGGCGGAGAACCCCCTCACACCCCTATCATCCAATAAATAGAAAACATGATTAGGCGAAGTTCAACTCCCGATGTTTTGCAAACATCTCTTAGTATACGGTATATCAATTCAAAGGTGCCCTTTCACGAAAATCTGCCCCCCCCCCCTTGCCTTCACATTGTTCCGGCGTCCCTGATAATTTCTTTGTTATTGTTTAAGCTAGATTCTCGTAAAAAGTAGTGTCTTGCAAACTTTTTGTTGACCTCTTTCTATTTTCGCTGTTTTTTTTCGATCAGTAACTTGGAAACTTCTTGAACATTTAACGTTGCGAACCCTTTTTATTTTTTATTGAAATAACCCGACGGCTTCAAGATACCGAGAATACCCTTACGCGTTTTGACCAATTACGAACGAGAATAGACTTTGAATATTAATGATTCAAATAATCGATGAGTTAGCATACTTTGTGTCTTGTGACTGACTCCCATCAGAAATGCCAACGACATCAGTTCCACATCGTCTTTTATACGGAAAATCCCCGTGGCCATAAATAACAATGACATCATAGTTTCCCGTATGTTGTAATTGCCCTATGCTCGACAATAAGCGCAATATATTTCAAATTCTATATTTTGGGCCTTTCGCACGAAGAACAGGTACGATGTTAAAACATTTCTTGCGGGCTAAAATTTCAAGCGAAAAACTATATGCTATTCTTTCTATAAACTCGCTCTTAAAACGCAGTGAATGTATATAGTTTTTCTTAAATTTCCCATCTAGAAAAAAGCCTTAATATTTACTTAAATATTTTTTGCTTATTTGCATGCGGGGGTTGTAAATTTGCAGCTGTTGGGGGTAATATATGGCATTAATAGGGTCGAGATTGCTCGCTTGTCAAACACGCAACGTGCCGGTGGCTGTCAAAACATGCGAATACGAAATTTTGCTTTTAAGAACTTTCAGCAAATCCTGTGACCTCATTTTGTAATGGTTTATAATGGAGTCGACAAAAAAATCCCCCACAAAAAGCGCTGATTCACGATAATTATTGAAACGAAACTTCGCTTTCGACTTCCGTGTACGTACTAAGATTGCGTGTTCGGCATTCCGAATTCGCCGAAAAAGCTTGTATCGCGCAATCAACATTGGCCAATAGGAAGCCTGCGTTTGCAATTGGAACAAATATTCGTTAAAAGAACGTGTTTTTCTCGGTAATTAACGCCGAAAAACTCGGAATCGTGGTCATGCAATCTTTGGGTATAAAAGGCACAAATGTAGTCGGTTGTGTTATTATATCTTGAGACAAGTTGTCGGGTAACAGTTCACTGTTTGGAAATTGAATTTCATTGAAGTTGGCTGATTGTGTATCTATATTAAACAAGGTAGGTTTATTTAAATCATATTAGATGGATGAATCGTGAGTTTTTTAAATGGATTATATAGTGTAGCCTGGATGTGGGGCATACAGGATGCGATTTGGGCTGAGATGCGTCGTCCTTTTAATAAAAGAACATCATTATGTGACCACAAAGCTGGCTAACCAGACCAAATGGCCAGAATAGCGCGGTTTAATGCTGTTTTATACGCATATTAAACAGATCTTCAAAACGTTCGTCTGACAGATTATTAGCCAGTAGCTACTGATAATGCGATCTATTCTGGTCATAGGTTTGGGAACAATTAACAAATTTAATCACGTCTCAAATTTCAAAGATACTGTAATGCTACACGCAAATTAATCGTAGTCTCTGACGTTTATAGTTTACAAAACACAGCCCGAATTATCGGACGAACTATGATTCATTTTCTCAGTGAAATCAAGCAGAAATTCAATAAATTTAGTGAACTATAGTCTCGCGCTTTGGGAATATATTCTACATCGTGTAGTATGAGACATTCATTGTGATTTATCTATGTTTAAAAATGTATTTCAAATGAGCCATGGATATATATCGAGTATCGTTTAGACGCTGAGCTGAGATAGGATTAATATTATATGAAGTGAAATTAATGTTTTCCAAACAATGAAAGACTGATTGAGTTCCTATGTTGTACTCGTTGCGTTAGCAACGCACACAAATTAAAAGCAATTATGTGCGATTTGCATAATTCGCATTATATGAAGAGGCGTTTACTACTCCCACATATAATTAATTTTGATAATACGAATTCAATCTGCCTTTTCATTGGTCGATACCCATAATATACAGGACAGACTGACGGCTGACGCCATTTCAATGACGAAATATCTTCATTCCTTTTAAGCCAATAATGCCGGCAGATTTTACGTGAGTTAGTTACATTTGAGTTACAAATCATGATTCCAGCTATGACTAAATTTTGATCTAGGCAAGAAGAACAAAATCCATCACCACAGCTAGAAAGAGCATGTTAAAATTAGTAAAATTGCAAAATTTGGCGGCGAAATGTTAAAATGCGGAGAGAATATAGCCCCACGAAATTTGCAAATTTTGTATTAATTTGTATTTTGTATTACGCACGGGAAAATGTAGTATTCTTCTTGCCTAGATCAAAATGTAGTCTATATATAGCAAGAATCATGCATCCATTAAAGTAGCACTCGTGTAAACCCAAAATATTTCATATCTATTTGTTGAGTAGTTTATTTTCAAACTCGTTCTAAAATTTTCACCTTCACTGATTTTTTTAGAACTCACAAACATGAAAAAGGGCTCCCGCGGTGCGAAGAGACAAGATGTATGGCTCAGAGTCGACCCAGACGCCCCTGAGAGAATACTCATTTCAACCCATGAGAACGAAGCAGAAAATGGCGTTCGCTATCGTCGTAGGACCACTTCGTTCAAAGGACGCAGGCCCAACGAAAAACGTCGCGCTTCCTTGCCAGCTTTTTATAAACTGAACATCAAACCAAAAGCTACCAGAAAGAATCTTATTCAAAAAATCGGTTCGCGTTTGGCGAGAATCGGCGACGAACTGGTCCACCGAAACGGTATTTCGCATAAAGCGAGTAAAGATGTTGTAAAGAGTTGCGAAAATGAATCGAAAACCGTGAAACAATACGCGAGACAATTGGCAGACATTGGGGATTATTTGAACGCGGTGTATTCGACAGAAAGTTCCCTCGTGTATTCTGAAAACTATCATACAACCTTAGCCGAGAACTGTTTGGTCTTAACGTCGATTTTGATCGGGTTAAAAAACAATAATATCGTCGTGGTCAATGCCAGCGATTTGAACACATTGTCTTCCATATGTCGAGTGCACAGAGCTAAGTCCTTTTCTAGGGCTAGAAAATAAATTGAATTTGTAGACTTTTTGAAATAGCAATATAGAATTATAGTCGAATAATATATCAAACTTTAGTTATATAGTGATTATTTATATTAATATATATTGGCAAAACTACATTGGTTGTCTAGAATGTTTGTATATATCATATTAGCGTATGAAAATAGTTAGAATTGTTATTAAAATATATTACATTGTAAATATTATGAATGAATTTATGATGTGAAAAATAAAGGTAGTGATTTGTTATTTGGTATGGTTCAGCATATTCTGCGCAATTCAGCGCAAATCCCATAAGCTCCAAATGGCGTGTTCTCGGCGTATATAAAGAACTTACAAAGTTCGTACTGCTGTTAGCTAAGTTAAACAGTCCCTATCAAAGTGTTTAACGGTATAGTACCTACCAACAGTACCTATATAAGCTACACGTTTAAAACTCTCACATCTTGTAGCAAGTCTGCCACAAGTTGTGTAATTCGCACTGCTTGTCCCAAGTTGTCAACAAGTTTGGAACAAGCTGTTAACAACTTGTAACAAGCTTGATGATACTATCAGACTTGTTCTGCAAGTTTGTTCCAACAAGTCCAATACAGTCGTGATATAACAATATTGTTACAACCTTGTGTGATCAACCTTGCAACATTCTTATATCATGACTGTATCAGACTTGTTAGAACAACCTTGTAACAAGTCTGATATAATGCCATCAAGCTTGTTACAATTTGTTAACAGCTTGTTCCAAACTTGTTACAACAACTGGGAACAAGCAGTGCGAACACAACTTGTCGACAGCTTGTGAACAGATTTGTAACCAACTTGTTTACAGACTTCAGTAATGATCGATACCTTTTATCACTTTTTTTTATAACAACGTTAAGAATTCAAGCACTTTCATTGGTCGAGAGCCATGATCTATTCGAGGACAGGGAGGCTGTTCCATTTACTGTTCGGAGTACTCCAGATTTTCGAAACACTAATTAAATCGAACCAATAATAGTCACATGACTGTTCCGACGGTCACATGACTTTCCTGGCTGCCCCTACTTTTGAGTAGAGGCAGTCAGAACAGTCAATGCGACCGTTTTCGGTTCGACCTCAATCAGTAAGTCTGCAACCGGAGCACCCGAACAGCAAAAACGGAGCAGCCAGAATGCCGGAACCGGGGCAGGCGGCTGCCCCCTTGCCTTTTGCTAGGGGGGCAGGGGGCAGAAGTGCCCTTTTAGTTATAAAAAAATACGTGATAAATCACATTTACAACGATGTTTTTTGTACGAAAATCATGAAATTCAGACAATTTATAGTTTATATTTGAATTCTGGTATGTCCGGAAAAATTTTTTGACCCCTAAAATGGTACACTGACCGAAATTTTTTTGGCGGGGAGGGGGGGGGGTCGCCGAAATTTTTGGAGTTAAAAAAAAAAAATTCGGAAGATTTTGAAGTTTTGCTTTAGAGAGGTGCCCTTGGTGTGGGTCCGCCCCCCTTTGCCTTATGATCGTTCCGGCGTCCCTGGGAGCAGCCTCAGGGGCACGGAATTACGTCACACAAAACCTTATCCAATGGCATGCACCCCCTTATTTGTATAGATCACGTACGCGTGATATTTGTAAAATTTAGATTTTTTAAAATTTCCAAATGTTTGTGCGGATAAAAAGTAAGCTATTTACCTGTTTAATTCGGGGATTTTCTTTTTGTTATATAAAACAAATAGATGAGTAGGAAATTGAATTTGGGATTCCAGCTCACTGACTCCAGAATCCACATGACTGTATATAGTTCAGTGGCAAGTCCCCAAAATGACGTCATGGGAAGTGGAGCGGGTTATATCGAAGAAATAAAATTGAAGAAATAAAACTTTGTCAAGAAAAATATCAGTTTCTGTCTTTTATTTTTGTTTTAAATGAAGTTTTTGTTCTAGCCCGGTTGCCCGGGCTGGATACTTTACATGGAGAAATTTCATCCCGGCTGACTGGGCGCCCCGTTTGAGTCAAGTGGGATCCCAGCTAAACGGGCTGGCCAGGTTTGTCATGTAAAGTAAAATTGCTTTGTGTTGGAAATTACTATGAAGCCGGGCGCCCCGTTTAAGCGAGCCAGCCCTGCAAACAGCCCCTTAAAGGATGCAATGTTTGCTGTGATTTTCGGCTTTAATAACACCTCTCGAGTTAGCCTGCATGGCAGGCGGTACTAGGTATTTCCCAGTGGTATTTCCTTTGACACCTTAATTTTCGCTGCCTGTAGAAATACCGCCTGCCACGCAGGCTACTCTCGAGTCGCATACGGGACTTTGGGGGCGGGTTTTGGCGGGAAAATCTGTAATGTTTGGAGAAGACAAGATGGCGCTGGAGTACCTCCTGTTATATCAAAGGGCATTTTTGTTTACAAATACCCGCTTATTTTACGTTTTAGCGACTCGTTAGTCTTGAAAATTATAACTCAATGGACAGGGAAAACGATTCTGTATTAAGGAGAAAAAGATGTGCAGTTATTGTGATGTTATTTGTTGTGAAAGACGGCCCGAAATTTCGCTACTTCGCTTTACTGGTTTATAAAACATTTAAAAGCAACAGCAATTGAACTATATCACAAAGGAACCGATGTATACAAGCCAATCAAGTTCTTCAGTTTAAAGGTCAGTTTACTTTTTAATAATTAGTTCATTTAGTTGTATATTAATACGAAGTACTGGAACAGTACGCCGAGTTTGATTTGCTATATTGAAATTTGTACTGTAGTCGGAATAAGATAAGGTATGGATAAACAGAGCCCAACCCCTTCTCTAACCCTAACCAATAAATGTGTAATGAACTATTTGAGAGTTAAAAAGGTTGGGGGGAAATTTTAAAATATTTTAATGCACATATCAACGGCCTGCCCGGGGGGTACACCCCGGGACAATCGGGGGGGGGGGGAATTTGGTATTTTATCCGTGTATTCTGCCCGTGAACCCCGGGGAAATTACAAACTTCGCAATAATAGGACGACGGGGGGAGGGGAAGTAGGGGACTTTGACGTGACAATTTGAATTTTATAAATGAACTGCACAATTGATGCGAACTCAAAATCGCAGGCTCACGGAGAAAAGTATCGATCGTAAACTTATTATATTTTGTAGTGGTCTTGCTAAAATTTGAATAAATAAATACAGAAAACATGAGTGCCATTGTGATACCCCAGTTTGTATGATAATTTTTAGTTGTTTGTATGCTATTTATATTATGAACAACTTTATTCTAAGCCCCAAGGGGAATTAATGCATTAGAATCATGTTTTTTCAAAGTCCTGTGGGTGTACCCCCAGGGCAGGCCGTTGATATGTGCATAAGAAAAATTTCTACTGTCGTAATTTAGAATTAGTATTTTTGTTCACGTGTGGGACGCGCGAGTCCAAACTTTAAACGCTTCGGAAGGTTCCGGATTATACCGGTGGTTGTTGTTTTTTCGAGAAGAGAACTTAAAAACATGTGGCTGTAAAACTGTGAAATTGGTGATTTTGTAATAGATATTATACTGTGATTTGTTGTGATTTATTTTGGGCGATACTTGGAGGTAATCCCCAACACTACTGGCCAGGGTGCATTCCATGTAAACTGTACGCCAGACATACGCCAACATATACGATCCTTTACGCCAATACATCGGAGATTTTCAGTTTTGGGGGCTTAAATCCATGTTTTGAAAACATCTAATGTGGTGATTCATGAAATCAGGCACAAACTAATCACTTGTTTTTGAGTGATCTCACGCCATTACGCCAACAATTTTGTAACCTCATGCTGGATATATCTGGTGTGGAGTGCATGGAATGCACACTGGTCTACGGGGCTGTTTATATGGAAGCCAGACTGGCCCGCTAAACGAGACAGATTTTATATCGCTTGCTGGCCTAGAAATTATTTAATACATTGGGTCATTCCAGAAAACATCCATACCACCCCCACAGAGGAAATAGGAAGTTAACCCCCCTTCGGATGCAGGGTCTTAGCCAGAGGGCCGTGTTGGCCGTGTTATCGCAGCCAAAAAGGGAAAAACTAGAGGAATGTGGATATGTTTGTCTGAAGGTTTGAGACTGTGATAAAGTTATGTGATCGGCGATTATAATGAGCACGCAATTTTTTTCGGCTATATGTAGCTCTTGAACACCGGAACGTTTATGTAACAGCAATAATTATACGTCCACGTAACTCGTAAGCAAAATAAGCGGCCCACTTTTGCATGCATGGCCACCAAAAACTAACTCGCTGTAACAGCGTATCTTGCATGTTGAGAATGAGTCGAAAATTGACACGCTTTATTTATATAAAAGTTTTGCAGTTTTTGTTTGTATATACAGAGCTTTCAAAATAACCTGGCTGCCGCTGGAGCTCCGGCGGGTGGCACAAGATTCACCGCCGGTTATTTTGTTTTGTACTTGAAATATCGATTCTACTTTCCTTCCTCCACTCATCTCTGAGCTTTCAAACAAAGTTACTTTTCATCAACCTTGTCTAATTTATAGCCTGGTTATTTTCGAAAATGACGTACTATTTCGTTAAATTAAACCGATTTAATTATTCGCCACCTAAATGCAACACACAAATACCCAAAATGCAATGTGTGCACCTAATATGAAAAATAATCGAACATCTACCTTATAACTTGCCATGAACTTTCCATAATTTTTTGTCATATTTCAATTATGTACATTTTAATAAAAAAGACAGTCACAATAATTAATGAGTACCGGTAAGCGATGTAGCAACATTACGTCAAGGGAAAGTTTGGCAAATACTATATGACTAGTTTATACTAGGTATTTTATACATGATTTAATTTAGTAAGGAGTTTGTCGGTTTACCGTGTCAAATCCGAGCCCAAGTCAAATGTTCGAGTCACTAGCTGTTTAGCGGTTTTTGTAGTTCATTGATGTCAAGTACCCTACAACAAGTTTAAAGAGCTCATTTCTATACAGTACTGTACATTTATCATATTGTCGTTGGGGGGGGGGGTTACTATTTTTTAGAATTCATGTGAAGGGGGGTCATTGAATTTTTTTGTGATGCAGGGGGTGGGCCAGGACATTTTGTTTAGTTGTTAATTGAATTTTGCCAGCCCACCCCCGGTCATAAATAATGAATGGTCCCTAAGTATGCGGCGTTAAAATGTACAGTAATTTACTCGTCACTTTGTTTACAATAATTATCACATGCATGTTTAATACTGTAATCCACCTTTTGTTGCAAAATTTGAACTATAAACATATTAAATTATGTCCAATGTCCATTGTATATCATATACTATACTGGATATATATATTTATTGCAGTTATATTATTACTATACTGGATATATATATATATATATATATATATATATATATATATATATATATATATATATATATATATATATATATATATATATATATATATATGCCGTTTTAACTTTTTAGTATGCCCCAGTTGCGGTCTGTATACGAAACTAACGAAAGAATACAATATAAATGGAGTTCAACGTTTATCGGTTTATGTTTACAATATTTAAGTGTATTTCCGGTCTGCGCTGATTGGTTGATATTAATTGACCTGTGACATCCTAATTGAAAGGCGGCACGCAATCAATGGTGTCTGTTGTCACACTAAACACTAATTCTTGAAAAACAATTAAAAAGATATTTAAAAAAATTATTTCCGATAGTGGTCCCCCTGAATTATATTCAAATTTAGGGTGTGTTGCAGTTCTATATTTTGCTGTGTGCATTTATGTTTGTTCTGGGATAAAATATTCAATTTTACCTTAAAGTGGAAGTCAAGTCTGTTCTGTTCATCGGTTCTGCTCATAACAATGTGAGGACCCTCTAAAGTGAACATTGCCCAAATTTCGAATGTATCGAATTTTTCTGAACATAAACTCTATTTTATATTAATTTAAAAGCATAGCAAACCAAAACGGCGCCAGATATTCAGACAGTACATCGTATCTTAAAAAATACAGCAGTTCAAAATGTAAACAAACCGTTTGTTTACTTTACAAACTTGACTTCCACTTCAAATTGATGTTTCATGAAATTTAGTTCAATTTAGTAGAGAGATGAGTGTAATTTATTAATAATGAAAATTAAAGCCCAGCAATATTTGACTTTCAGACAAGACATAGCAAAAATATAAAATTTATTGGCTAACGTTCGGTTGTATTGTTCACAACATCTTCAGAGCAATTGAATTTATTTACAAGCGTCTATTATATATATATACAAATTTTTAAACGGTTACATTAGTGCATAAAGTATTTAGGGTATTTTAAAGCTAAATTTGTTTCAAAATTTGTCATTTTAGTGAAATGATGTGGAACACAATGCATTCTTTTCTGGTTGTCTTGGTTGTTGCAAGGAGACATTGGGCATTGTAATGAATGGATGACAATGTGTGTCGCTGGCAAACCTACACTATGTGCAATTTTCCTGGTGGTTATCCTGGGCAAATGTGTAATATCACAAGGGATATCTTGGGCAAATGTGCAATATCACAAGGGATATCTTGGTACGATTATTAAAGAAGGATGATATTGTAAGGTTAGTGGATATTTATAATAGTGATAAAATGGGGGTTTCCTGCAAATAAGAACAAAGTAAGGCTGCCCAATTAAGTGGAAACAATATTGCGGAGTGTAACAATCTAACAATATGACAGACTGATTAATTAATCTGTAAAAATGATGCATGTTTAGAAAAAGCACAAATTGCGGCATAAATATATCAGGAAACAGGCTTCAAATGTACCTGTACATTTTTAAATCGCTTTGAGGTGGTTTTCCGTCAATCTCAAATTAACTTGGGCGTTTTAGTTTGGCATGATTTAGGATTTTTATTTTATTTTCATTTATGATTTTCTATAAATGCCCCAACTAGTTTATATGTAATACCATAACATATAATATATAGATTGTAGATTTTTTGATGTAGAAAATAATAGAGTTTTTATAATGTATATGTATCTAATACAACTACATTCTGTGTTGGGTTGTTTGGGTTCAATAAGTTTTTAGTAGGCATGATTTAGGATTGTTTTTACTTATGATTTCTATAAATTGGATCCCCAAGTCAACTAATTTGCAACATAATGTCTAATACAGTACAGGGTTCGAAATAACTGTTCGGTTCGTGATTTGTGAATCACGAATCAATTTTCATTTTTCACGAACCCAATTTCATAGAAATTGATCAAAATCACAAATCAAACGTCTCTCAAATTGATAAAAATATACAATAATAAATTCAGTTCTTTGTAAATGTGATGAAGGATCATATATTCTGAAGATATTGTTGTTAGATTGTACTTAAAAACGATTATAATTCCACCCAAAATTCTATTTCTTTTATGAGTTTGCGATGTATATTATATATTTGAAAATTGCACTGCTTCCACTTTTTAACTTTCAATTAGAGAAATTTCCTTGAGAATTCCTTAAAATTTCCTTAAAATAAAAAAATTAATTCACGAACCATTTTTTCAGAATTAATTCGAACCCTGCAGTATATGGTTGTAAAATTTATAATTGGTGTGTGACAAGTGAGGCTGAGGCAAGCAGGCAAAGCAGCATTCTAATATGTACAGACAGGGGGTTTTGAAGTAAGTTGTATTTACAGTAGGGCATTCTTGTCATGCTTACTATGCAGAGAACACACTTGCTGTGCACAGATCAGGGGCGAAACTTGAGGGGGGTATGGGGGGGAGTTGCACCCCCCCAAAATACGAATCATCCCGATTGGCAGGGCAATCAAAGGTCTCTTATAAATAAATGATAGCACATAGGCGTACCGGGCGGGGGCAATATTCGATCAACAGTCGGGCAATTTTGGTTTTAAAAAAAAAAATGGGACAAATTCAGTCAATTTTATCTAAAATTAAGTCAATTTTTTCGCAAATTGTGTGATTTTTCGAAAATTTGTGTTATGTTCCGAAAAATATAGGTTGTCCGGAAAATTTTTTTGACCCCTAAAATGGTACACAGACCGAAATTTTTTTAGCGACGGGGGTGGGGTGGGGGGGGAGGTTGCCAAAATAATTTTTCCGGAAAAAATTTCCGGTACGCCCATGGCAGGGCATCATTGGTTTTGGCAGAGCAATTCTGCCGGACACCCCCCTAATTAAAAGGGGCTAGTTTTGCCCCTGGCACAGATTAACATTGTCCCACAGCAGTATGCATTATAAGTCGTCCATCAGGAAAATATAATATTTCACAAAGTAAAAATTCTTTGGTATTATTAGATATAAATATATAATTTCTTGTAACATTTGTGATCTTTGGTTAGGCGTAAAAAAATACCTGTGGTTCCGGTTCCAGACTGACCCTATTTTTTTCTGCCGACCCTACTATTTTTTCAACGAGATTGACTGTGCGACCATATTTTCTCCAGATGGTTACGGGCTGCTAGTATCACACTAATTATTGAACTGTAAATTGCCTAAGTTTGTCCATAGGAAATATGTACAGTATCTCTAGTTAATATTGATGTTGGGACTCTACTGCTGCAAATCGCCCAGCAAAAAACTACCAAAACCGTGAAAAAAATATTCCAAAAAAATTTTAGTTCCAACCCTAATTTTTTCACGATCTGAAACTGGAACCACAGGTATTTTTTATGCCTTGACATCATTCTGCGCACAATGAAGTATTCACGACAAAGAAAATATACAAGCATTAAATATTTTCTGCATTATTTATCAATCATTTCTCAATGACAAAAACATACTTAATTTTGTAATATAGGAAAAAATAGAGTTTCTGTCATATACTGTATGATACTAATAGGAATTTGAAGTTATTAGTAGGCATGATTTAAGATTTTTGTTTCTATTCATGATTTTCTATAAATGGGTGCCCAAAAAATATGTTATGAATTTAGTTGAGATATGTTATGAATTTATGATATCATGTGTTACCACAACAGTATAAAAAACAATTATGGTGGGCTCTATTTTACAAATACTATATAAATATACAATAATATAACTTTATACTCTATTTTACAAATACTATATAAATATACAATAACATAACTTTATTTATGAGAATAAATACAGCTATATCAGGAACAACAAGAGAGTGGAGTAGCAAGACTATGAGCAGTGTTACATTTCAAACAGATTGATTTCCAAACCCGAGGATTTTCAGATTCATAGTTTATATTGATAGCAGTAATGTAATATCTGTATCACATACAATTGTAAAATTTGTAATGTCTCTCCAGGAGCAGGGGGTTAGACACGAAAATGAACGAATTATATATTATTATTATTATTTATTATTATTATCATATTCATTTATAAGAGCTTTTGTTGGGCATATAGACAGGGGGAACTCGTATACAGGGGGGGGGGGGTTATTCAAATGTTACATATCAAAATCTAAGTTAGCCCTTTAGAAATACAATAAAACCTATTTGAGTGTAATAGCTTTTGTAGTTTTTATGTTACATTAAATCAAACAGCACAAGTTTTTTGGGACACCCGGGATACATTTCTACCAGTCTTCCTTTGTGAAGCGATGACTGGGCTAAGAATATTTCAATATGTCATTGCTGTTGAAATGACTTAATTCATCACTAATAATACTAAAGCTTGTGTTGCTGATAATATACCATCCAGCGTCTATTTTTGACAAAATTCTTGAACAAAGCATATTTCAATG
>CACRXK020001873.1:0-47500 GCA_902702795.2 Paramuricea clavata | reverse complement strand
AAATAATCCTGTACAGGGAGAAAGCAAATTTACTTGCAAGGTCAAAATGTTCTTTTAATTTGTTCCAAATATCACTTATATATCCAGCTAGCTAGTGCACAGCTCACAAAAATGTATCAATCAAAGCAAATCAAATTGCTGATTATGAACAGTGCCTTTAGACCACTTTCATAAGAGACGAATTAAAACACTTTATATATTGAACCAAGAAGGCTAATTAAGATACACAATCAATGAAAGGGGTTTATTATTTCAACACTTTGCTCACAGTGGTTTCTTTAATTTCATAAGTTGTGATCATTGACCGGCTTTGCAAGTCAGTAGCACAACTATTACTGGTATTTACATCGTGCATTGATTTGTCATAATATGTTGTTAGCAAGCCTCGCTTTGGTATGACGAAACACTGGAGTGTAAATGAGGTTTGCTGCTAAGAACAAAAGTATGCTTTAAAACCACACGCTCGAAAAGCTATATCACCCTTCGTTGTAGATCGAACAGGCATGCATCATTTTAGACAAAAGGGAAATAATTAATGAGTAATGTGATACTTGAGTAGCGACATACGAATATTCTTCATTAATTATTTTCCTTTTGTCTCATGTTTTATTACGTTTCTACAATGAAGGATGATAGCTTTTCGAGTGTGCACACATGGAGGAAATGTTCATTCATGACAAAAAATATTCAACACATTTGTTATTTGTCTTACATGTCACAAGTGATGAGAAACTTACTAAAGTGCACCACACACGAGAGTTTTCTCCTTGTGCAATTGGTTGCGAATGACATTTAATAGCTCTAGTGTGCGCCAGGCTTAACAGACAATATTACGTGTGTCACTGAAGTGAGGACACACCAAAAATAATACTCGATCGCCACACCCAAGTACATACATTCCCGCCCAAAAATGTACACATTTTAATATCAACCTGCTGTCTAACTTCAAAAAAACTGCTATTGAAGGTCAGCTAATAAAAGCTTTTAGGTTTTAAAAAACAGGAAAGTTTTTAGTTATCTTTATTGTATTGTTTGTAGATATATAGAGAGGTTGCAGATATGTATGAATTTAAAGTAAACATGTAGTCGGCGGAGATATCCAATCGAATAAATTAGTAAATTTTTGTGGTTGAATAACAAAACATGAAGGCTCACGTCTATAAATAGAAACTGTTACAAAACAAAATAAGTTCCTATTTATATTCGTGAACTTAACAGTACTTTACTTGACAACATGTCAGCTCATCTAGTGACATCTAACTAAATTCTACCTGCCTGTAGAGGCGCCAAGATGGCTGCCATGTTTTTAAGTCTCTTAGTTTTAATGTCTTATGGTAGCAATTATACGATAGTTTTAAACACAAAGTATAATGATGAATCTGTCTTTAGTGATGTTATTCAAAGTGACTACAAAGAGATCTACTTTTGTAGTCAGAATATTCGATTAGCTCGAACTTCACTTCAAAATGCTCGAGTCCGTTCGGCAATTGTGAAATGGAATAAGCGTGGTTTGACGATGCTGGCAGCACCAGAAAGCAAGATACTGCTGCATATTACCATACAAATTACTATACATGGCGATATAGAGTTGAATCCCGGTCCTGGATTAATACCAGATAATCAAATTGTACAACAATCTCGTAGAAATTCTCGCTCTGGTGGAATCACCGCATTGAGTCGTGATATTTTGTTATCGTATCGAAAGTTCGGAAGTAAACCTACACCAAAAGTAATGGCTATGTGTAAAGCTTTAAACATTTTTAAATACAGAAGCAAGCGAGGAGGTCGAAGGTGTATAAAGTTAACGGAAACGTACCATAACGAACGCAATACAATTAAAGTTGTTGTGGGTAATCGACCATGCGGCACTTGGTCGCGGATACAAAAACAACGAAGTGTAAATCTCGTACAAATACCTCGTGAGCCATTGTTAAGGCAAGTCAGAAATACAGCATTTGCTGTTCCTAAGGTAATGCTTATTAATATTTGCTCCTTAAACAAAACCAAGAACAGGGTTAGAGCGGTCTCAGCCTTGGAGGCAGACATGAAAACTCTAGATATTGATATTTGTGTAGTGTCTGAAACACATCTAAAACCAAATATTCCTGATACAATTGTGAATATTCACGACTACTCAATTTATAGGAGGGATAGAAACTGGGCTAATAACGATTCGAGATGTAAGGGAGGAGTGGCTGTTTACATAAGAAATAATATTACTGTGACCGATGTTTACAGGTCGAATTTATATGAGCTAATTTGCATAACCTTGACACTTCCCTCTGGACATCATATGTTAGTTTGTGGTCTATATCACCCACCAAAGTTTAGTTATAAGGAGCAAGAACTGAGAGATTACCTAATCCATTTTGTTGACGAAAGGTTGGACAGGTATCCAGATACTGTGTTTCTATTCGGTGGTGATTTAAATCATTTGGACTTAGAGCAGCTACAGATAGAAGTAGGCTGGGATATTTTAGTAAACTTTCCAACTAGAGGTGATGCGACCTTGGACAATTGTCTAACAAATCGTCCTGATTTATTTGGTGAGAGTTTCCCTTTCCAAACTTCTATTAAGACTGATCATATTGCTGTTGTCCTCCCTGCTGGAACAAAGTTAAAACCAATTCGAAGGAAAGTTCAAATACGTGATTGCAGAAAACACCGTAAAGCTGCTCTCTACAACTCAATGGCAACTGAAACATGGGATAATGTTATAGACTCCAGTGATGTTCAGCAGGCGGTACTTTTCTTAGAATGTAAGATCCTTAGTCATATGGATAACTGTATGCCGATTAGGACAATATCAATGTCGTCACGTGACCCCGTGTGGATGACCCCGCTATTAAAGTCGATGATTAGAGCAAAGTCAAGGATATCCGAGCTGAACAAGGACAGGTTAAAGGAAATTAACAAACGAATATCAGAAGTCATATCGGAGAATAGGAGGAAATGCAAGACCACCCCATTAGGAAGTAAGGCATGGTGGAAAATGACTGATGCCCTGAGTCAACGTAAAAAACAAGATAGAGCGATTCTAGATAACACTAGATTGTCAGATCTAAATGATTACTTTGCTAAGTTATGCTCTGATGACACATATGTTGAACCAACACCATTGCGAATTGAAAGTGAAGTCGAAACACCAAGAGTTAGTGAATTGCAAGTATGGAATATCCTTAAAGCTCTTACGAAAACTGCAACAGGACCAGATCAAATTCCATACTGGATCTGGAAAGAACACAAAGAGATATTAACCCCAGTAATCACAAGAGTGTGGAATCTATCATTATCTACCCAAAGCTGGCCTTCGGCATGGAAGCGATCAAATGTAAATCCCCTTGCAAAAGTAGAAATGCCGAATGAAAATCAGGATTATCGGGGCATTAGTATAACGCCGGTGATAGCTAGGGCATTCGAGAGAATTGTATATGACACCCATGTTCGTGATGTTGTGGAGAATAATCTAAGCCGCACGCAGTTTGCATATAGGGCCGGTGGAAACTGTACTTGCGCCCTTTTAGCCATGCAACATAGGATAAACAGTTATATGGACGATCCAGACTGTAGAGCAGTCCGACTGTTCACCATGGACTTTAGTAAGGCCTTCGATTCAGTTAAGCACGATCTACTTGCAAGTAAATTAAAAGCTTTCCCACTTAACCCGTATATTATTAACTGGTACCTCAGTTTCTTGAAGGACAGAAAACAAAGAATATGCTACAATGGATATGAGGGTGAATGGAAATGTGTCAATAGAGGCACCACTCAAGGGAGTGTCAGTGGGCCACATCTTTTTAACATTTTCCTGAATGATTTAAACTTAGAATTGGACGGTCTTGATATATTGTTCAAGTATGCGGATGACTCCAATATTGTGGCTCCAGTTTGGAAAGAGCGAGATTGTGCTGATTTTTTGGTGTCACAGTTTTTGGATTGGACATCTAGAAATAAGATGATATGTAATCCAGGAAAGTGTAAAGAGATGACCATCTACAAGCAAGGTAACCAAGAATATTTCTCACCAATAGCAATGATTCCAATGTGTAAAGCAGTGAAAGTGATGGGAGTTACATTCCAGTGTGATGGCAAATTTGGCGAACATGTTAAAAACAAATTAATCAAGGCAAATAAGTGTCTTTATATCTTACGATCATTGCGAAAGGAAGGTTATTCACAACAAGAGATAGATCTATTGTTTGATACTCTGGTATTACCAAACATAACATACGCATTATCTGTTTATGCCGCTTCCAAATCCGATTTAACTCCTATTGAAGTCTTTCTTAAACGTTGCTATAAAAGGAAATATACGTCAAAGCCAGTTAGTGTGTATAAGCTTTTAGAAAAACAAGATCGAACCATATTTAATAGAGTATCTAAACTCTGGCAGCATCCATTATTGTCACTAATGCCACACGCTAAAGAAACAGGCTACAACTTAAGAAAAAGAAGAAGTCATAGGCCGAAAGTTAGAACGGAACGTTTTAAAAACGTGTTTGTAAACCGTTTGGTATACAATTATGACTTAGTTATTGATTAAACATTGCAAGTTATCTCTATAGCAAGACACACAGTATGAACGAATGAGTAATGTATATAGTATGAACTACAATATGATTAAACATTGTAAGTTTCTTTTTAGCAAAGTGTAAATAATGCATATACTGTAATATGAATTGTAACTTAAGATATGTATTTTTATCTTCTGTTTCATTAAAGACTAATAATAATAATAATAATAATCATAACATGATGTTGCAAACATTGTTTTCAAAAAACAGACCGAACAAACTTTTGCAATTCCACACTCAACTGGAAATCATCCCAGACAGAGAGGGTTATTTTAAGAATCTTAAACAAAAAGAAAAAAATTACAAATTTTTTCAATTCAATTTCTATCCCGGCCCCATTTTCATTTTAAATTTGTATCTGCAACTTCTATCATGTTTGCACATGACAGAAAACAATACGAGCAACGTAAACTAAAAACCTTCTGTTCATGAAAGGTTCTATTAGCTTGCCTTAGTAGATTTTTATTGACAGCAGTTTGAGAGTACATACAAATGTATAAGTTTTTGGCCGGGAACGTAAATGTTGT
Organism: Paramuricea clavata; assembly: GCA_902702795.2. Lineage (NCBI taxonomy): Eukaryota > Metazoa > Cnidaria > Anthozoa > Malacalcyonacea > Plexauridae > Paramuricea > Paramuricea clavata. The sequence continues at coordinate 42,399 of CACRXK020001873.1, read as the reverse complement.
TGAGTGTGGCGATCAAGTATTGCTTGTGCCGTGTATACCCTATTACAAAAGACACCGAACTGTGGAATCACATCAAAAATTTGTATATCGACCACTCCCACAATCGTCTATGACCGCGCCTACATATTTTTGCATGTTTGCAATTCTAATTTTAAACAGCCAATTACCAAGAACCTGATTGACTGTTCAAAATTAGAATTGTAAACATGCAGAACTATGTAAACATGCAGAACTATGCGATTCCAAGTTCGGTGACTTTCATAATAAGATGACGCGCGTAATAAGATTTACATTTTGAACTTTTTCTTTGTAAAAATACAAAGTTACCATAAACTAGCTATGCATTATTTAAATACTCCTAATATCGTCCTCTCTGTCCTCAAAAGTATATGGCAAACATATTTCATAAATTAACAAAAATTGTAAATGTAAGCTAATAAATGTTCAAATAGCCAACGCTTTATTCAAGAAGTGAGATCATATTACTTACCCATTTTCCGGCTCTGACTCATTTTCTTGAATCTCGTCGCACTCTGTTTCTTGGTGTGGTGCAGGAACTGAATCTTTCGCTATTACTTCAATCAGAAATCCTTCTGGGTTTCTCTGGTTGATGTCTTTGGTAATGTATCCCTTACACTTCACTGCAAAATTTGTCATTGCACAAAAAACATTGCACTTCATGTTACCAATTTCTCCTTTGTATGTAACTAATTTTCTTTTCTCGTTATTACTTTGTGAAGAGTCGTGATTTTCGTCATTTTGCTCTGTTGTCTGAGACGTCGTTGGCACATCAGTTATATTCAATCTGTCATGTTCCACGTCATTATCATTGTCCAAGTCCATATTTTCGATAGTATTCGCTTCCAACCTCGCTTCAACCTCATGTCTTGTACTGCAGGGCTTCTTCGCTTGGATAGCCTGCGTTCAAGGCTTTAGTGCGGGCTAGATAACAGAGGGCGGCGTCTACATCGACTTCGCCCTTTATTTTCCCACCTGCACTGAACGCCTGATACGCAGGCTAAGAATGAGCTATTTGATCATTTCTAAATAAAAAGTCAGGCTCTCTCGCGATTGCTATGCTTGGTTCATAGGAGTATGAAGGGGTACTTGTGGTGGGAGAGGGGTACTTGTGATTGGGTGTGCAGGTTGGGATAAGGTGGACTTCAATGATCTGGTTTCTTGCACTTCACTTGGTGGTATTAATATTTAATACCACCAAGTGAAGTGCAAGAAACCAGATAATTGAAGTCCACTTTATCACAACCTGCACACCCGATCACCTATATATACATGAACTTACGGTTACAGCTCAACAGCTGGCCTCTGTAGCTCAGTTGGTTAGAGCGCTGCACCCGAATCGCAAGGCCGTAAGTTCAATTCCTACCAGAGGACCTTGTGCTACATTTTTCGCAGTCGTTCCTGGTCAGGTCTTAAAATATATATACTCACTTAGATTACAAACCCTAAGAACAGCATTCAAAAAAGATAATATTTGCCATTTCTGTGTTTAATTAAATATAGTAAGTTATCAAGACCATGCATTTTGTGCTTTCTAATCTAAAAATGGTTGATTTAATGTTATTAGTAAGTATGATCAGACACAGACTCTGTTTGTTTATTGTTACTGAACGCTCGGAACTCTAACTGACTGAAGTCCTTTTCATCGGAAGTATAACTGAAGTTAAAATAATTCAATTTATATACATACATACGTATATATGCATACATATAGGATATTAGACGGTTGTGAAGAGATATGGATTTTATGTTCGAGTGGCAAAACGTTTCTGTCCAACGTTAATTTCGTTTTAAATACGAACGAAAGACCATTTGCATTTTCAAAAAGAACAACAATGAAAATGGCAGGAAATTTTTGAACTTTGTATGTCACTAGCAGGGGTGAAATACGGAAAATACGCGCACCTGGTCCCGGATGTAGTGATGTATGAGTTCTACAAGTGTTTTAGTTTCCAGTAAAACACCATTGTCCATATAATAAATAGACTTCATTTAAACACAGGAAAAAACCCATCATTACATCAAAACGATTGCATTTCACAAGTTTGTAAGTAAAGAAGTAAATGCAATGAATGAGAAAGGATAGAAGAGATAAATAATCCAAATTTTATTTCAAAAGCTGAAACTTGGCAGCAAATTGAGACAAAGCTAAAATCTCATCTGCAAGGATGCCATACAGTTTTCAATTTGATTTTTTAGTGTAAACCATAGGTGTAAATACCTGGTTCAGTGCTTAGTGTTAACCCTGGGTTAAATTTAAATCCGACATTATTAGAAATTAACAATAATTATACTTGTAACTCGCAACCCACAGCTCGCACATTAGATCATCTCGTGTTCGTAGCGTTCGGTTACATTTTAGCCGAAACGGACATACCATCTTCACTAAAGGAATCCATAAGCGATTGAAAAACACTGTGCTTTGCATTCAATTGTGAACGTTTTCCGATAATGCTCTTACTTGATTTGTACGCAATAGGTAATTCCATATCTTTAACTTTGCCACTTAACACAACAAAATTATACAATTCCATAACATTGCTGGAAGACACAGCCAATTCGGTAGACGTTAGTAGTTCCAGTACTGAAGGAGGATGAAAGTCTCCATATAGGTCCATGGTCCGGGAGAAATGTCAAATCCATTATTTGCCAAATATTCAACGCCTTTACAGTGCTTATACGTTTCTTGCTGTGTCCTTTTTCTTTTAATGGGCATTGACTGCACTGTATCTGCCAGTACTGATACAGCATCTTTATGTGATGATGCTGTATCAGGACTAATATTACCACACAAAGAGCACCTGCATTGAGGAGAGCAATAGGTGTTGTTCTTTAAGGTGGCTCCCTACAGTTTTCTAAAATTTTAAGTATTTTAGGTAGCCTTCGTTTTGAACCAAATTTATATTATTTTATCGATATATGAACAAAATCTCTATTTCTGCATTTGTTTCCAATCGACGAACATACCTCGTTCAAATGAAGAGCGCGTAGAATAATATAATTTAAAACACTCTCATTGCATAATTCCTTAACATTGTGAGTTATTGCGTCCGACACCATTTCGTCCAAATTTGTACTTTTCATTGTTGTATCACATTTAGCTGAGCTACGCTCTTCATGGCGACTGGAATCTCCGTCGGTATGATCAAACTTTTGCGTAACAGTTACATCAGAAGCGAAATTTGAAAGTAGATGCTGATTTTTTAATGCAACAGGAACAACTGGAATAATTCTTGTGTTTGACGAATGTTTTCGAGCGATAGGATCGCGTTTGCAGCCTCATATGTATAAAATGTAAGATAACACAGCAATTGCGGATGATAATTCAGGAGATATTACAGAAGCTCCACCAAGAAGCGACTTTTTCACTAATTTGTGTAGTCGTTCATTCTTTTGTGTTCCTGCTTTAGGTGGAATACCAGAACAACATCCCTTTCTTATATGGTTTCTAAGTTTTTTAATTGCATCCATAGTTAGTTCTGATAACTGTTTTTCCCACTTTTGTAGGAACATTTCCAAATTGCATTCGACATCCTCAACAGATGGCGTAGTCATTCTTCGCTCTTCACCTGTATCACCATTTTGGCAAAATATTAATCCAAACTCACTGGAAAGCTTCTTGCGCAATGAGAAGCCTTTTGGAAGAATTTTCACGAATTGTTGACATGCGTGAAAAATGTCCAGTTTGATCGGAGTATCAGAAAATATTCGTTGGTATGACTGTCTAACAGTGCAGCAATCGTCTACTATAATCATCTCCAATTGAGTTGATTGTGCATTAAGCTTATGTTTAAAGTCAATCAGCATATCTTCAATCCGATCAAATGCAGTGGTTTTCATTAGGCGCCAATTTAAGACTTGTCCATTCTCATTTAACCCAATAAATAGATTTTGAAACTGGGTAACAAAGCATTTATCAGGCTATCAGCTGTACGTACTACCCCGATGTGTTTGCTTACTTTGAATGTGTGATCACAAGTAAGGATAGAGCAAGGTGTTGCTGCAACTTCATTTTCTAAAATACCTTTCACTTGATCAATATACGACAGAAAAATGTGCATCAGTTGGTCATTGCTGGGACTGCTGTACATAGTATTGGAGTAATATTAATTTTCATCATTAGATATGCTGCTGTGACGAATGAATGTTCGAAAGTTAAGTGAAGCAATGTCCTTGGACAATTCCAAAAAGTTGTGACCTCGTCCAATGTGAACAATAACATAATCAAGTAAATCGATAGAACAAGCGCTACGGTAAAAAAGTTTGAACGGAAATTTTTGTGTAATTTCTGAAGGAAGAACTGCTAGAATGTCTTTTGATGCTGAGTGGTATTCATGATGTAAAGATGAACCAAACTGATTTGTGTTTGGACATCTGTAAATTGCTTGGACAAGTACAGTATTTCCATATAGATCATAAACAAATCTAGGTTGATGAAAACTATCCGCGTTCACATTCGATGTCCAACAATGAAATACCATTGGAACATTATGTTTGGGACATAATACTTTGATATTATAATGCTTTAACGGACACCATATAAACACTTTAGGAAGTGTGATGGCCATTTCTGTTTGTATAATACATCCATATCTAGGGTGAGTAGGTTCGGACATAAACTCGTCCAATAATGTTTTCAACATTGCCTGCTCTCTCTCTCCAAATTTCATGCAATGACAAACATTTATTTGAAGGAGTGAAAATACCAAAATGGCAACTTTGACCAAACAATTCTGAAACTGAAAAAAAGCACGAAAACAGTTATTTACTATTTCTTACCTCACCCAATTCTTGCTATTAAAATCATGAAACATTAAATAGGTAATGTATATAATTTTTTTAATTTAACAACTCTATTGGAGATCGGAAAGAACCCAAGCGGCAATATTGGGAAGGGAACCTAAAAAAATAAAGATCCATGGGAGATGCTCTCAGTCCAATTGTGAAGCGAAATTCCTGAATTGCAAAATACATGACTATTGTGGATCTGCACATGCGCATATGATGTATATCAATGACTTCGTCCCATAAATTATGCAACTGCTTAACCATTAAGTGCCAACACTCTCCCCTTGACGAGTGAAATCGTTTGGCGCTGGACAGAGTAAAATAATAAATATTTGGCATCCGGGTGCGATTATACTGAATGGGTTAAGCTGCAATAACCATGTGTATGTTTTTCGCTGTCAATTATTTATTTATCCACTAATGGCTGTAAACTTCGAAACTGACAGAACTGATGTACCAACTTGTCCAAATTTACACACATGACTCACAAAATGCAATTACTATTATTGGAAGTCAAATAACTATAAGCAACTTCGGCCCAAGCGTCTTAGTATAACATTGTTTACAGATCTCACTTCAGGTCTTTATTTTGTAGTCAGGTCATTTAGGAAGTTCTTTTATTTTGCTTTTGTTCGCGATTCTTGAGCAGGGTTTTAGGGATAACTATATGAAGCCACCTTAACTTGCACATAAATCCTATTTCGCGTGGTACACAAGTAGGTGATCCTTGACAAAAACAAAATATTTTCAATTAAAGATATACCATTCCAAAATGTAGCTAACTCTAAGTATGTCTATGAACTAGGAATGTCTAAGGAGTCCTAAGGAGGGCTAAGGAGCCCTAGGGAGGCCTAAGGAGGCCTAAGGAGAGCTAGTGATAGTTATTCAGGGCTTGAGTATCTAGAGCATTATGATACACTATAATAAGGGGTCACATAAAGTGTGTACCAAGATATGAGATTGAAAAATTACCACTGCCTGCAAATGTCACCAACCAAGTCCCAGTATTATGATTACGAAGAGTATAAACAACTTCTGAACACTTTATTTGCGTAATATGCGTGCATATATTACTGGTTTCCCAATAGTTTACATTGTGGCTCTTTCTACACTATTGACATTGTTAATACAAACAGTTAATACAAACGATCAAACTTAAAATTAATGTCTGTCTATGTGAATCAGCAAAACTCCACAATTTTGTCAGTTCTGCAATGGCCATAGCAGTAGTGGCTAATATTCTACAAACTATGTTCATTTTCATTGATGAGCAACCCTGCAGTAGCTGCCAACTTTATTTATGCCAAACAGTGACTTGTTTGGCAAACCAACAAACAAGTTACTCTTCATTCCCCCAATGTTGCTTTTCTTAATTACAATCGACTGCCGAAAATGACAAAGTTGTGGGTTCCCTGTGTCAGTTGATATGTCAGGCTCTCGTTTTGACCATCCCCCCCCCCCTCCGTAGATGAGAGAAATGATTCTCCACTAAATCCTGGTTGACTATGGCTCGCTTTATCACTGATCCAGGAAACCGTGATAATTGTTCTCTTACCATCGATGTGAAGCCGAGAATCATAGACTGCATGTCAAACCATAGCTTGGTGGACACAAACTCTTTACCAGTGGTGGTTTGTTGTTCCCATTCTGTGAACAATTTCAACGAATCATTCAATGCACATATCCAGTTGTCATTAATGTGGTAAATACCATGCTTATCAGAGAATAAATCGGCCATGTTGCTTGTATGCTTGAGTAAGGTTATAGTCAAATCTAGTCTGCCAGGATCGTCTTCTTTAATGGTTAAATGATAAGAGCAACCCTTGAAATTGAATATTTAAAGCCCAAATGAAAGGAACTGTACTATTAATTTTATTGGGTCTTGCAAATTTTCCATTTTCCATGCATACACTTGAGAAGGTACAGAAAATTAATAAAAACAAACCCGGCAAACCCAGTACATGATACATTATAAACATGAGGAAAACCCAATACTGCATTTCTCAACTAAACGTTGACTCGCATATCCAGTCCGGTATGCTGGATATGCGAGTTCAAATCCCGCTTGAGTCAACTTTTAGTTGACAAATGCAGTGTTGGGTTTTTCTCATGTTTATAATGTATCATGTTCCCTGATGATGGCTATGAAATAAACCCAGTACAGCCAACGGTGTATGACATGTATCTCAAATTTCTAACCTGCATGAGCAATAACATCCACTTATCCAGGGCATCCTCTGCCAGTGCATTCCTCATTCTGGTGCTTGGGGTAAGGTGGAAATGATCTTCTTTTAAACGTTCATGAATGGGGCAAGAATTGTTGCTTTGGTCCCAACAATAAGCTTGTTCCCAATGAGACCACAGGATTTTCTTGCCATCCTTTTCAAGTTGCCTTTTACCTCGAGGTGAGCTTTTTCTCGATGTTATTTCTCAGCTTCTTAACGTTGTGCTACATCGCGCAAAAAAATTTTAATAAAAAGTCAGTTACTTCATGTATCATATCAATATAATAATTCTTTTTTCATCTAAATCTCTGCATAACGCTCAACATCAATCTTCACTCAACAAGAAAATAAGTACTAGAGTAACACAGTAGCCTAATATACTTTAGTAAAAAATACCTTGCAATCCATTATAAATATCATTGGATCTTCTGTCAAGATATTGCATCCAGTGAAATGCAGGTCTTGTGAATTAGCGTCTGGGAAATGAATGTTGATAAACAGATGATTTCGATCTCCACCGTCACAAATTGCATGATAAACACTAGAAAAATTGAGACGAATACATGCTTATTATAGGGAAACCGAAATTTAGGAAACTTATGTAAAACCAGCTCTTTTCATTTGCATTATACCTTCCCAAAACTGCAGATACAATCTAGAGGGTGGACATTGTTTCATAGGAAAATGTGCTAATGGAAATTGAAAACCGCAGTTGCTGAGGAAGATAAATTGTAGGTGTATTGCTATATCTATAGATGACTGACCTAAACAAAAATAGTACATGATATAATCTTGATGTTATGTTCATGAGAAGCATGGTAATTTTCTTACCAGATTTTATATTTTCCATTGCGTCATGGAAATGTCCAAGAGAGATCATTCCTGTTAACTGATGGCATCCGCCTTTCACAGTTATCTGTAAGTCCTCCTGTATACAATAAACATTTTATAAAGATATGCACGAAGCTAATGCTAGAAGTCAAGGAATTTAACTACAAAGATCCACCTATGGCATGTGTCCTAATCGTTCTTAATCAAATACTAATGAACTTTGGCGTTCACATACATTCACATTCGTGTTTACCTGGATTTTCATCTCATCTAACACCAAACCAACCCAGTAATCTTGCTCTTTTAATTTTTGGCATTCAGTCTCATGTTTGCACCATGCGATTGTCTCGAGATTCCATCCAGGTTTTTGGTCTACTGAATTTTTGTAATACCTAAATTACGTGAATTTAAGGAAGCATATTGGAACTTGTTGCTGGATCGACAGATCACTAATTTTCCGAAAATATTTTTGAATGTGGAAAATCCTCAAAATTAGTATGAGTATAACAGTTTATACCTGATAAGACGATTACTTGGTAGTATGATATATTCATGCATGGAGTCCAGCGATTTTGGACTCTTGCAATAAATATCCAAGACAAGTCTCACAATCCTAATAATTGTAAAATCTGGAATGTAAGTATTCAATTGAATGCAACATAAAAGCTTGGAAGAGTAACAAAATTGCACTTTGTTAATGTTTTTGTGTAGACTTACCACATTATGACAGGGCAAAGATACAAATGTGTACAGAATACAGTGAAAATAATAGATTATTTTATAACAGTTGCAATATCTAAGTGGATCCCATCGATGACCATTTGCAGATTTTGCAGAAAGCTGTTTCATTTGAATTTCCAATAACAACTTCATCTCCGGTGGCATGTCTTTTGTCTCGGTTGTGCTAACAATTTCTACCAGATCTGCATGATCTTCCTCTATGAACTCCACACCATCTTCTGCTTCTTCTCTTAGTTGTTTCAATTCCTTCTTCATTTTTTCCTTCTGATTATCCTTCTTATCTATATATCCAAGCCCTTTCTGGACAAGTTGATTTGATTGCATTTGATATGCGGTGGTTTCTACATATATATTGTGGAAACGATATGTTATGCTCCCTCTCAGCTACTGGCACGAATACCTGGATGTAGTATTCTTCTATAAGGCAAATCACAACATTTTTAATATTTATAAAAAAATCCCCCCATTTCCTCAACCTCAGGGTCAAAGACAGACAAGATCATTTAATCCCAACTCGCACAAATATAAAATTCTGACATACAAGACGTCAACCTATGAAAAATCTTACAAAATCCGAACATCGAGAATATGGAACACACTACTCAATATTACATCCAAAGACCTAACATTTTCAGAATTCAAGAATCTTCTTTTTAAGTACTATATTTTAGCATTAGAAAATACATATGATGTTGAGGATCCCCGGACATGGAAAAGTGTGTGTATAAAATGTAATTCCGCTCGAAGTTTAATGAACTCTCCATTGACATGCTGCTTTTAGACAAATGTAATGACTGTTGTTCAAGTATTGTCTGTTGTGTGTGTTTAGCATACCTTGTAAATTGTTTCTGTATAACTATTGGGGCCGCTGTAATTGGCAATAGCTGTTGTGGTTTCCCAGCCAATGAATGTATAAGTATGATGGCAAAGTAAATAAATAAACTAGAAGTTACTATCGCAAGTGAAGTGCTGCCGTATATATATTTGCAGGAGGCAGGCTCATATTCTCCCTTGAGCCTGCCACGCAGTGACGCAGGCTACACCGGTCAACCTCAGAGTCAACCTGGTTGACTGAGCAAGACAGCAAGTTCTATGGTTTTTATACAGTTCACCATTCTTGTCCCCAGAGCCATTTTCACTTGGTCACTCGTTGAAAATTAGGATCTGGGATAGACGACTAAAGGAAGAGATCTGATTGGCTTCTCAGAGAACTGCTATGTCGCAGAAGTTGAGCAGTTTTCGCTGGGCAAAATTATTCTATCAACATATGTCAACACAAATACTTTGTTTCTTCTTAATACTTCACTGTGAAAATTCTTATGGGTGCTAAAGTGTCCCATTTCAAGAGCATGCGCTTTAGAAACTACTGCAAGTTTTCTTGCACTTCCAGTTCCGTGTGTCCCAGGGCCTAGGACTGGGGAGGACGCATGCGGCCGAGAGGTTCTGGGGACAAGGATGACAGTTCACCAGCCATTCTCGTACCCAGAGCCCTTCTTACGCGCGGTCAACGTAGCACGACGAGGGGCTCTGGCCAAATCCATAACCGGATACCATAAAAACATGGTATCCGGTTGAACACTGCGCATGCTCAACGTCAAACGCGGATAAACACTTCGGCTTTCTTGTTTGTTTCGTTTTGAAAGTTTTTCTCCAGGAAAACCCCACAAAAGCGGTAGGTTTCGCTAATTTTATTTATTTAAATCAATTAGTAGGTAAGACGTGATGTTCTCAATGCATGTTGATAAAAATTTAGTATATATTTCCCTCTTAAACGTTGCCAAAGCAGTATTAAATGGCTACGGATACGAAGACGAGAGATTGTCTCACTATTTTATATTCGATTTTAAGTCACTGTTGTACAGATTTTTAGACTTTTTTGTGTTTTATTAAAAGTCAACAGTTATACATAAGACATACTATACTGCAAATCATTTGAAAATTGTAAAAAATCGGTTTCTAGGAAGAAAATAGTCATCACAATTAACTTCATATTCTGGCTGGCTTTAATATTTTCTCTTCAGATGGCACTTCAGCTTTGAACATGTAACACAGATTTGTTTGATTAACATCACTGATATGGAAATACGACGAGCATCTGCCATAAATATGTTGACTTTTTGCTATGAGAACATCACGTCTCAACCTATTAATTTCAATCAACTAATTGATTTAAATAAATAAAATTAGCGACATCTACCGCTTTTGTGGGCGATTATCAACAACAATCTTCCTAACTGCTTCGTACTGCTGTTCTTTCAACTTTAATAATGTCTTTTCTCCCAATTTTCAAAGGGAAACCAACGCTTCGTGGAGCGCTTGTGTATTTTTATTCATATTTATTATAATAAACCATATATTTCGTTGTGGCCAATCAGAAGCCAGTTTGATATGGATTTGGCCAGAGCCCCTCGTCAGGCTCGGTCGAACGCGCGTAAGAAGGGCTCTGGGTACGAGAATGTTCACCAGCTTGAAATCAAATGTTAATATTTGTTTAAATGTTTATACTGCAATCTGCAATAAAACAAGTTTTAATTTATTTGAATATAACACAAAGGGAATATATATTACAGAAAGTATAGAATTTTGGAAGATCTTATTCATCTTAACACAAGCAGAGCTTTCTTTTGTTACTCTGTTGGGGATGTGAAACTGAACTAAATTCTATATTAAAAGCAAGGTAAGTAACAAATAACATGGCTAACAGGCTATTTATTGCTATTTAATGCTAATTATATCAATAGTTCACCTTTACTTCCCCATTATAAATAGTGACAAAACATAACCTAAACATAACCTACATGTAATTATGTAAATACCTAATATCAATGGCTAATAGTAATCTAAGTTGAAGTCCATAGTGCTTCATACTATAATAAGAAGACATAAGTCTTTGAAATGTTAACACAAAGTCAATACAAACTAATTTGAATTGAAGTCCATAGTGCTTCAGAACATTTGAGAAGCACAAATTTTATGAGGAGCATAAATAACAAAGGCATGCAGCCATGTAATATATGGTACTAACTAAGTGATATGTTAGTAATCTCATTTCCAATGTTGTCATATGCAAAATCAAATTTTTTGCAACAGCAATCAAGTATTGAGAAAACCAAATCTTCCTCTGAAATGGTGTCCAGTTCCACTAAAGAACCAGTGATGGCAACAAACTTCTCTAGCATATGACTGGGAAGAATCAGACGGACATTTTTGGACGATTCATCTGGTTTCACTAACAATCGGACTGACCAGAAGCTGGGACATCGTGTTGCGATCTGGGAAAGGTCACATGCCTGGCACACAGCTTTATTTCCCTCTACATTGACAGACCTTTTATGACAGCCTACGCATGCAAGGGATTTGGAGGCTTTCTGTACACCAAGAATAGAGCCAGAGAAAGTTGAGATGGTGTTTACATCTTCTTCCAGTGGCACAAGAGGGGTATCAAAGCTCATATAATAGAGAACAATGTGATAACATTATCATGGCTGTTCCTTTGGCTTTGACTTCAAAAATTCACCTGTGATTTGCCTTTTGTTGTTTAATTAATGGTACAGGATGTTTATATATTGTTATGGGAAACGCTTCTTAATATGTCCTGTATGGTGGTTTTATGTTAGTTGGAGGATTTTGATATTACCCCTTTTGGTAATTTGTATGGCAGAATGTGATATAGGAACATCTATATCTAAATGGAAAATTTGCTTTCTTGAAACAACTGGACATTTTTTTGCCTTTTTTTTCAAATCACTAGAAGACGGGCAGATTTATTTGTTCTATAAAGAAAGAATAAAGGAATTTCGATCAAGATTTTTGATGTCGGACAGGGCAGGGTCAGAGGTATCCGTGGTCAAATTCATGCTAACGGCCAAGCACGTTTTCTTCGTCATTCCATCATATACAGACAGCATCCTAACCATCCATTACGAATCCTTACTTCTTTACCTGATTTTTCTGAGAGAGATATGAAATCAGTAATTTTTATCCTTATTTGTTACTGTTTTGGATGAGCAAAAACAATAAAAACCCCGGCAATGCCATATGTAAAATGCATATTTAATAAGGCTAAAACACAAATCCTTTAAAATATACGAAAAACATACCTGAAGCTCCTTGGTGTTCTTGACTCATCTAAAAAGAATGAGAACTTTATCATTAAAATAAATTTATACCTGAAAACTTGTACAATACGTGGATTTGTCGTTAGCACTACAATTTCGAACATGGAGTCGGAGTACAACTGCCACCGCATGGCCGCATACTGTGAAAATATGCCGCAAATGAAAAAAAAGCGTTTACTACGTCTAATCGTGATTCCTAGTAGTTATTAATTACAAGCAATCGTAAAAACAAAAAGATATTAACAATGAAGACAATACAACTCACCATAAAAGGTTCTTTTCGATGAAAATGGTTCGTACTTATATCGCGTTACTGTAACAAAGCATGTGCTCATTCGAAAAGGGCGGACGGGGCTTCGAACCGAAGCTTACCCATGATGCCTTGATCAAATCCAGTGATTGAATCAAAGATCTCTATATGAACTGGATTAATTTGTACTTCTGCACAAAAGCCCAAAGTTACGTCCTATCCCGTCATGTTGAGTCGATGTTTCTGTTTGATATTGAGCTCACTAGTTCTAATAAAGTTTGTTTATTATGTGAAAATGTATTTGGACTCTAACACTATCCAAGGATATAGTACAATGAACGTTTTTTATATAATGCACATGTTTGTACTGGTCAGAATTTTCACAAGGGGGAGGGCAGTAGTACAGTACAGTCCATTATTGTTTGTAGTACAGTCCATTAGTAAGAGTAATTTTAATTAATATATACATAATAATACAAATGGCTTAAGAGAACTAAAACTATATGTTTGATTTATTATAACCACATATTCCAATGTCAGCTTTTACTAACTGGAAAATACGTGTTAGTTTATTCTTTAATGGCAATCGAGTTTCTTTTCAGAGTTTGTGCTTATTTTTCAGGTAGTAAAGTACCCACACATTACAGCAAGTTTACATTGGCACTATCTACATTGGCACAGACAGTTTATAGGTATATCATAATCTAAAAAAGAATGAGTTGTCCACATGATTTTACAACATGCGCTGTACAGGATCAGACTGTACGTTAACTTTCTACTCAAGTTACAGTATTTGCTTCAATGTTCACTCAGCCATATTGTTTTGGTATAGTCATTTGGAAAATACATCAACTCAGGAAGTTTTGAATATTTTCATGTGATGCCAGTACACTGTCAACCAGTAGTTTTAATACAGCACAGCAGTATTTTCCTAAAGACAACCCGATGGTGGGAATATTCAACAGCTTGCTTTCTGTTTCAGTTATTCAATACAATTTATTGTCCAATGTCCATGGAAGCAAATCAAACTGTTGACATCATATCCTCCAAATGCACTTCACAATTCTCAATCACAGCATTATATATATGCCATTTTAAATTGAAACAATATGACGAGGTCTTGTGAGTTGTACTGTAAGTTCATGACGGAAAGACAGAAATTATATGTCATTGTTGTATGAAACGAAATTCCACAATGGTCCAATGTAAAGAATCACTATATAAGCCTAAAAATCAATAAAATAAACACGATTAATATACACAAAAAACTATAGACAGAGTATGATTTAGTTAGAATTAGATACTTACCATTTTTATTAAATTAAAAGATGCATGTATGGGTTAGAAGGGCTCTATAAACATAACTATTAAAATAACTATACAAATATAACTACAATGTTATATACATGTATACTCATGGAAATCACATAGTATCAATTTTTACCCAGAATGCTTGGATGACAATGTATGGTATGTACTCTCTGCTAGATCATCTAATTTCCTTTCTTCGTCAAGTCTAAACTGTAAATTAGCTGGTGATTTTAAGCTCGTCAATCTTTCAAATGTCATGGGTTCTATCACACAGGATGATAATGTTTTTACTCTACTAATTGCCACATAAGACACTCGTGCAGTCCGTTCAGTATTTCCAATATCTATCCAAGCACTTTGTAGTGTTAGACCTTGGCTTTTGTGAATTGTTAGAGCCCACGCAAGTCTAAGAGGTAACTGTTGCCTCTCATGCATACCACTTTGTGAAGAGACTGTTATTGGACATATTGGAACACATGATGGTCTGCTTTCATCAAATGATGGACCTTTATAGTTCTCAAATTCAACCATTACCGCAACAGGTAAGTCTGGTGGCTGATGATTTTCTTTAAAAATAAAATCCACAACTATTCCAGTCGCACCATTACAGAGACCGACAGAAGACTACAAATTCATGGTCAGCATCACTTTCGCACCCTTTGCTAAAAATACTATTGGTTCCAAACCAGACATATCTTCACTTGGTATTTTTGCTGCAGTTGCAGATGAATGGCATGCTCGAATTTGAGCAACTGGATGTTTAAGTTTGGTCAGTTGCTGATGATTGTAATTTGCAACTTGTTCATTACTGTAAAGTAGTCGAGTGGAATCCTGAAAATCACACAAATTTGTGACAGCAGATGGCTGACGTGTCAACAATAATTTCCAGTCATCAACCGTGGATTCTCCTTTTCGAAGCCTCAGCAACAATTCTCTAAACTGGATTTGTTCTGCGCTCATACCTTGCACTCGCTGATTGACAGTAAGCTTAACAACTCTATCAAACATTCTGTAAGTTTGAAACCCCTGTTCACCAACAGCACTTGATGGTTTGGCATGGTAGAGCGGTTTGTCTGCCACAGGTGGTAACTGACCTGGATCACCAAAAAGAATAAGAGACTTTCCACCAAGAATTTTATTGTGAAACCCCGTAGCCTGTTTGCAACGTTTGTCAATCCAACCAAATGTTACTTGTCCGAGAATAGAATATTCATCAATAATATTATACTCAATTCCATGCGAGGATTCTTGGAGTCTGCACAAGCTCTGACCTGTAAGATCATTTCTTCCACGGGATCCAATTGGCAACTTTAACAAAGAATGAATAGTAATACCTCCTATATTATAAGCAGCCTTACTAGTTGTTGCAGTAACAGCACATTTAGTTTGTAAAAGATTGCGAAGAGCAGTGATAAGATAACTTTTACCAGTGCCAGCAACACCAATAACAATGAGACACAGTGGGTTTTTCTGTAATGAAACATTTTCACAATATCATAACCTAGTTTCTGCATTTCACTGAAACTGTTTATATCGACAACATCATAGTCAGCATTAACAACATGATCTTGTCTCATGGTTTTTATCCAAGTTGGCATTTCATTAACTTGTTGTTCAGAATAGTGATTTGTGTCATGGTGCCATTCATTTGCTAATACTGGTAGTTGCTCCAAGTTCTCAAATGGTGTGTTAAGATCAGATAAGATCATCCATTCTTCTCTAGTATTGCCTTGGTCATCACAAGATTGATCACCAGTGTCATGTTGACTCTGAACAATACACTGTAGTTTCTCAAGCCAGTCTGGCACTGGCTCTTGCGCAGAAGGTGTTTGCAAATATTCTTTCCAAGCATCAATTAAAAGTTCATCTGTTGGATTTTCTTGGCCACCCCATACATCACTCTGAGTCTTTGTCCAAGGTTTGTATCTCAGTAGTTGATACTTACAATAAAGGGCAAAATTTGACCCTCTAGGATTAGGCGAATAAGTTGGAAAAAATCTTGATATAACATGTTCAGGCAACTCTGTTAATTTATTGTTAGCAACTTTGAAACTTGTGGCAAACTCAACAAAATTCATGTTCATAATATGACGAGAATTATCAAGCTGTTCCCGATTTGCATAAAAGTCAAGTAGTGAATCATTGGTACAGGAATCACCATCTTCAATAGCAGAACTGTCACGTACTCTTTTCGTGAACCATTAAGGCTTACTGGAATGACTTCAAATGAAGAGCTGTGGAGTTTTAAGGACAACAAATGATGCATGGTCTCTTGAGCTGCATAGTCTCTTTCACCCATTGTTTTCATTACTACTTTTTTTATAGCTCTGTGAGGATCACTATTATTGCCGACTTTTTGCATGATATTATTAAATGCATCTTTAAGAACAGATAACCTTGGTTCACCCTTAGCAGCATACTTTGCGAGATATTCAACACAAGCATAATGATCAATTACAACCTGTATATCACAATTTGCTCTCCAGCCTTGCAACTGCACTTGTTGGTGATTATTCACCCTTGAATCATTTCGTCTGGTAACAACTCTTGCTTTATAATGGATGTTGTCATCCTTACTATTAACTTTCTCAAACTCTAATTTAGTCTGTGGACAGTGAACAAAAGGAAAATGGAACCTACATTTTAATTCTGACTCATTAGATTTCTTTCTTAGACAGTAACTTGTGCTACAGCGAGTGTGTCGCTGGACCATATTTAAAAGATCTATATAATCACTATTTTGTTCCTCGTCAGTAATATCACCATGGCATTTTTGGCAAGGGTGAATATTTGGTCGTATCCAGATATTCTCATCTGGTGGGTTGGGGTTAACAGTTGATAACAACCAATCAACATACTGACATACTGTGTCAGCTGCTTTTTGACCAGCTTCAATATCCTGATCGAGTTCTGTTGTGTCAATTAGGATACTATTCTCGTCTTTGACTTTCTGAGACAAGAATCCTTTCAAAGCAGTCTGAGTCTGAGTAAGTTGACACAAGCCTGGGTCATTATTTAGTTTAGCAGTACCATGACAATGAATACTACCTCTACCTTGGTATTCATATCTAAACCAGTGCCATTTTGCACCTAGGGTATTATAAAGCCAGTGTTTAATAAAACATTCTAGCCTTTGAGTAAAAAAACAGTCCACAATGTGTGGATTATTTATTACATTTTGTCGTCTTATATCAATGCTAGAATTGGCTGTATCAGTTCCCAGTAAAGAGTGTAACTCAGGCCAGTGCATATTAGCTGATGAAAATGTAAAGAAAATGGTTGGCGCCCCAACATTCGTGATTATAGCTTCCAGTTCCTCTCTAACTTTATTCCAATATGCATTACTACCTGAAATATTTCCAATATATCTTGATATTTTGGACATGAATGCAGCTGAGTTGTTACCTGCAGCCATTTCACGTAGTTCATCAATAGTGAGATGTGCTTCACCTGGATTTTGCTTGAGAAATATTCCACTCTGTTGCAAAATTCTTTTTCTGTGAATCATATTAAGCGCCCAATATGAAAATTTTGAATCAATGAACTCACCATATTTAATTAAATGTTTAATTCGTTCTGCAAAAGAAACATCTCTCAAAAGGCTTTCATTAGTTGGATCCCCTTTTGCATCTGGGAATAATGTTGGAAAGGCCATTGTGGCTAGGCAAGATATTTGATATTCGTTTAAAGCTTGGTCTCCAACTGTTGGCCATGCAATTGCTTCATTACCTGACAGCTGGTTTCTAACAGCTTCCTTTTCTTGTACTTTCTGTTCACCAACTGGTAGAAAACTACTAATTCTGTGGAGTTATTATAAACAATGTCCTCATCTGGGTTATCAGTAAGTGGGCCTTCATCAGGCATCATGTCACTATCGTTAATTATATCATCTTCAGTCTCAACAGCCATGAGATCAGTTGGAACACCATTTTCTGGTAAAGAATTCAATGCATCAGTATCTATTTCTAACTCAGCATAAAGAGGATTATTTTGTATCAACCACAATAATGCATTATGTACTTTCTCTCTTCTTACTTTTACATCTTTAAATGTATTGTTTTTACCTTTCACTTTAACCAGAATTACAGATAATGCTCTCGGATATCGTGGCAATGATGTTGCCAGCTCTGTAATATTTTGTGGCAGATTCACACAATGACCTGAGTAACCCCTCTGCCCACCAGGCTTAATATAAACTCTCATAATTGGGAGAGCTTGAGCAATCAACATTTCTTCCACTTGAGTCAAACCCTGTAACTGGACAGGTTGAGGGGATGGAATCATTGAATTTTCAAATGAAAATTTTCTTGGAGATTTCTTATCTCTAGAACACCTTTGGCATACATATGTTTCAGATATTTTTGAAGATGCTTTTACAGGCCATGCTTCTTTACAAATTGTGCATTTGGCTACAATATAATGAATGGATTTGCTAAACTTTTGCATGTTAAATTTTGCCCAAGCTTGTTCATAAATACCACCATTTGTGATGTCAAACCTTTCAAGATAATCACCCTGATTCTGTAAATTTCTTACTTCTTTCTCGGGTTGTTTTCTCTTTTTGTAGATCCTAGCATTTTCCAACCAAGCTTGTTTATGACTTGCACTCTCTGTTGTTTGTCGCCTTTTGTAAGAAGCTCTATTTGTATTTGCTTTTTGACCTGAAGTGTCTGTTTGTTCTGCTGACTCAAATGCCATTAGCTCAACTGTTACACCTTTTATTTCAAATGGTGTCACACTTCGTACAGGTATAGTATTTTGAAAGTAGGTTACTAAATTTCCTATGCTATCAATTGAAACCAAAACACATTTACCATTTGGATCAGGAATACCGTAAGTATCTCTTGAGTGAGGATCAAAAACTTTGTAAAGCCCTTCAGAAGTTTTAATAATGCTAACACAATTGCTATTTATTGTCAAAAGACAATATTGATATTGAGAATTAGAGAACAAGCTATTTAGCGAATCTTCCAATGAATAGTATGGTAACATGGTAGCATTCATAAACAAATCTCCCCCAAATGAGGCACTGTAAGTCACATGAAATGTTTGACTGGATACCAAAACATACTCTGGTACTTCAGATAATAGTAAAAATTCTTTTCCAATAGAATTGCTTATGTAAGTATAAAGGTCATTTCCAGAACATAAAATTAAATTCAAGAATAACGAATCTCATTCATTCACATTTTTGACTTTGCTGTGTACTATTGATGTCAATGACATGGCAACACATTGCTTGGCAGCATTATATCTGAATAATCTACCATTGTCTTGGCTAAAATCAGCACAAATAGTTTTGCTTGGGTCAACTACATCATATACAGTAGGCCCAGGGTTTTCTTCAACATCGTTGGCTAATCTCAGTAACAATGGTAAATAAACATTGTCACCGGCTATCTGAGTGAATTTTATTCTGTCTCTGATGATCATTTTACTGTGATATATAACTATTTTTATTGGCAATTTTCTTATTGACACACAACCTATATATTTGTAACTTTTGATATACAATACCTTGATGACTTGATCTTTTGACAACATGAAACAACTTTATTATTGCCAACGATTGCCCAGCTAGCAAGATCACACTTCGCTAGTATAAAATATAAAAATATAGCGAGTTCACACTTCGCTAGTATAAATATTATAGCGAGATCACACTTCGCTAGCAAGTTTGGTAATACAGGTACAGCGAGCTCACACTTCACTGCTTTTGAAACATATAAAATGAACAGTCCCCTTTGATTTGATTTGACCAAAAGATCCCCGCGAACACACACCAAAGTATACACCTAGAAGGGATAGAAATGTTGTAAATGTATAAAGTACAGTCGATGTATATATTTACTGTTTCATATTTAATACTGTAGACAGAAATGTTGTATGTGTAAATACAGTCGATGTACATTACTGTAAAACCTACAGCAATTCAAGATAAATATAAACATATAACATTTCAGGATAACTTACTTTGAAACAACAACCCAAAACGGAAAGAGTATTCGATATTTTTTGAAAAAATGTTGTTGTATTAAACTTGCCAACCACACCACGAGACTGATTCAGGAAGAAACCGGAAGTTATGCACTGAAACGAATCATACGTCACAAAACTTCATCAATCCATTGTTCTAAAATCTCAAATTTTTCTCCCTGTCTCCTCCACATAACTCGCGGAAAGCCTGGGACCGACAGAATTAGTATGCTGCCTCTACGAGGCAGTAAGTTCTGGTAAGAATTTCTTTTTAAAGTAATAGAAGACACGTTTTAAAGTAGAACATGTTGGATTTCAAAATTTTATGTGAAAAAACAAAACCTTTTAACTTTGAATTTGAAGACCTGTTGTCGATACATCTATACTGAAAACTTTTGATTATTTTGTAAGCCTTTTTTTTCTGTTTTGCAGATCTCACACCAACATTCAAGATTCATTATAAAGGGATATGATTCAGGATAGTTTGACTGATTTTTCACAGCTATTGAATGGTGTTTGTGGTTATTTATATACACATTTGCAGCAATATTGTGGAGTTAATCATGGATTGCTCAATGAATCTACATGGAAACAAATCTAACCACAGGAATTCATGATGATTTTCATGTTATGCCGGTGAATTTTGAACTGCGTTTGGCCTATACAACTTTGTAGTTTTTCAATACTGTGAGCTGACCTTCGATGTATGCTCATATTATAACATATAGGCTATTAAGAGGCAGTCCGTGTAAAAACCGACCACTCGAATTTCGTAAGATTACAGAATTCCTTCATACTTTCTGTGTGGAAAAAGTCATTCATAAAATGAACAAAAAACGTTGACTTTGGAATTGTAGTTAGTTTTTATTTTTTTTTTCACAATTATTTTCGGACGTGTTCAAAAACATGTTTAAATGGTTAATTGTGCAAGTGATATTTGAGCTTTTTTATATCTCACTTTCAGCTCGCACTTTTATTCTAACTTCTTGAAAATTAAATATTTTATTATTTCCTGTCTAGGCATTAACCACAACTAAAAATTATCCTGATCACTTGAAGCAGGCAAAATATTGTGATTTTTTAAAAACGTATTGCAGACAGGGGATTAAATATTCGTGTCAGTATGCCGGCGGTAAATAATTTTTTCTCAATAGTGCAACGGTATCAGGTATCCAATCTCTTGCAACTACTGAGTATTATGACACATCTACTAGAATAAAGAATAAAATCTTTGGGCAGTGTGTTTTTCACCTGACAAGCACGTGATGAATATAGTGCAGGATTGTATGGGTGAAAAGACTAGTGAATGTATGATTGTTTGCCAAGACATCGGCATGCATTTGGTAAGTTTTGGCAGTCTCCAACAATGTGCCAGTATCCCGAACATGCATGAGAAACAAAAACATACTTAATAAAAAATAGGCATTCAAGGAGTGCGTAAGGATTTGCAATTTGTTATCAATTTTATAATGCAAGAAAGATCGAAAAATATCAGTTCATAGTGCAAGAACGATGGAAAAATATCACCCAAAATGTAGTATAACAAAACATAACATCATACATGACAAATCTTTTCTTCGAATGTCAACTTTGTTTAATTACGGTTATATTTAAAGTTAATCTACTACAACTTTTAAATGGCTTTACCACTGCCTAAAAGATAAAAGAAAAAACTGAATCTGTAGAAATGTTGAAGATATTTTATAATTTAATGTTTGGATAAAAAACAAAATTATTTCGCAGTTTCTGCATTCTGCAACAGGCAATTACATTTCTAATTCATTTCCAATCAATACAACTGAAAAATGGAACAATACAGTTTTCATAGTGGAAACACCACTTTTGATTTTATTGCTGCTGAGCGTCAGAGAGGCAGCACACTATTCTTGACTTCACATGACGTTCTTGCTTTTTCATGTCCAGTCCTTCCGGCCGAGTTATGTATAGTCGAAATCTCGATTTGACGAGGGGGAGATGTCGGTTTTCCGGGACATATTATGTATTCAAGTTCGTTTGTAAATTTGAGGGGATTGTTCAACAAAATTTTGTATTCAGTGTTTATTTATCGATGTGATGAAAGAGGAAAACAATCAAAATTATAAACAGCCTTTCAGGGTTCATATCTCTGCTATGAAGACTACTATTAAAGTGATTTAATATCTGTAAGTTTAGTCTAAATAATCAGTGTTTATTTATCGATGTGATGAACCGGTTTAATCGAAAGTTCCGAATATCCCGGGTTAATATAAAGTTGAGAATATCGATGGAAACAGGGTTCGTAACTCTGCTATGAAGACTACGATGTCTATCAGTCTATGGCTATTGGCCACCATGGGCGTACCGGAAGGAAAAATTTAGGGGGGCGGAAAGAAAATTGCCCGACTTTTCGGGATTGTGCCCGACTAGTACTGAAAATTTTTTTCCGGAAAAATTATTTTGGCGACCTCCACACCACCCCCCCACCCCCACCCCCCGTCGCCAAAAAAATTTCGGTCAGTGTACCATTTTAGAGGTCAAAAAAATTTTCGGGACACCAAAATTTTTCAGAACATAACACAAATTTTCGAAAAAACACAAAATTTGCCACAAAATTTACTTAATTTTACACAAAATTTACAGAATTTGTCCCATTTTTTTTAATTGCAAACCAAAATTGCCCGACTGTTGATTGAATATTGCCCGACTGCCGAACAAACTAGGGGGGCTACCGCCCCCCCCAGCCCGCCCCCCGCCCGCCCGGTACGCCTATGTTGGCCACCTACTTATGGCTATACCTGTACTATATTAAATCTCTAGCTATTATGTATATTTATGAGTTTGAGGATGTAACTGCTATTTGTTAAAAGTCGAGTATTGTCTAAAGTGTTTAACTGCAATTTTCAGTACATAAAGTGATAATATCTGTAAGTTTAGTTTTTATATTCAATGTTTATTTATCAATGTGATGAACCGGTTTAATTAATAATAAAGTTGCAAATATCGAGGGAAACAGGGTTTATATCTCTGTTATGAAGCCTAATTTGTCTATGGCTACCTATGTTATGGTTACCTACTACAAATCTCTGGCTACTATGTATATGAAAGAGTTTAAGAATTTATAAACTATTGTCTGTTCAAAGTTGAGTATTGTCAATTTGTCATTATAATTTTAGTCAAATGTTCACAATATACCTTACAGTATTAAAATTAGCGCAGTACTAGAATTTGCGCCATGCTGGGTGCACAAATTTTAGTACTGTGCAAAATATAATCCGTGCGCAAAACTTTGTGGTAGTAAAGAACTAAAACATTTATTGCGTGGTTCTCGACATTTGCCTAATACAATAATAGTACGACGTGAATTTTAACAAGTAAGGTATGGTATCATATTTCATCATATAACGAACAATGTAAACTAACCATATATTTCGTTGACCAAAACTTCGGCCCCTTTGGACATAACTTTTTCGTAATGGTCTCATTCGAACCAGAACCATTCGTGGCCTGTGAAACCAAACAAAGCGCTGTTTACATCCTAAAGAGAAAAGCATCATAAAGAGAAAAGCATCATAAAGAGAAAAGCATCATAAAGAGAAAAGCATCATAAAGAGAAAAAACATTTTAAACATACATCAGGTAAGATTTTTAGCTCAATTTTCTCATGTTTTTGTTGGAAAAGCAACGGTTTTTAGCCAAAATTATTTTGCGCGCCAATGTAGGCTGCTATAAAATGTCAGACAGGCGGTTTCTTTTGAAGTCTGGCTCTGAAAAACAATCGTTTTTTTAGTTTGAAATAAGCCTTCATAAGGACTATTGTGTAGAAATGTTATCTATATGCTCACATGAAAAAGATAATGTAATATTCAGGTATTCCACATAGCTATAAAAGGGTGAAATAAGAACTTTCATCTTTGGTTGTTTGTCAGAAGTGAGAAACCACATTAGTGCCATTTTGTCATGCATGCTATTTTATAAAATAAACACTTCGAAACCATAAACTTTTAGTTCAGAATATTACAAAGTTTTCCATAGACATTATTAAAAATGTTCTAGTGAAGCGATTTCATGATAAAGTGAGCAATGGGCCCAAAAGAACTGCTAAGGTTAGTTATTGTTAGGACTTCAATTTCATGACTTCCCGCAAAGGAAGCCATTTCATAGATAAACAACATTTTGCAAACAACCGTCGTGACCTATTTTGATAACTTTTCCTTCTGATTCAATATGTAGTTACTAGAAAATGATGTTGCATCAACATTATTATCTGCTTTATCGACTTAAAGTTTTATAGGGATATAATCAGTAAAAAAGCATTTTGAAAGCTTTACAACTCAACTGATTTTGACGTTATGACTCGTGCCAGTTTCCTTGACCGAGTTATAACAATGCAGCTTGATTCAAAACACAGTTTTGTGTAGTATAGCGTTGTATAGTCTTGCATAGTGTCATATAGGCTTGTATAACGTTGTATAGTGTCGTACGGTGTCGTATAGCCTTATGTATTGTTGTATAGTCTTGTATAACGTTGTATGGTGTCGTATGGTGTCATATAGCCTTATAATTATAGTGCTGCATAGTCTTGTATAACATTGTATAGTGTTGTATAGCTTTATATATTGTTATATAGCTTTATATAACGTTGTATACGTGTCGCATAGTGTCGTAATTTTGATAGTCTTGTATAACGTTGTATAGTGTTGTATAGTGTTGTATAACCTTATATGTTGTTGTATAGTTTTGTATAACGTTGTATAGTGTCATATAGTGATGTATAGCCTTTATATGTTGTTATATAGTCTTGTATAACGTTATATAGTGTTGTATAGTGTCGTATAGCCTTGTATATTATTGTGTAGTGTCGTAAGTGTTGTATACTCTTGTATAGTGTCGTATAGTCTTGTATAACGCTGTATAGTGTCGTATAGTCTTGTATAGCCTTACATACAGTAGTGTTGTATAGTCTTGTGTAACATTGATAGTGTTGTATAGCCTTGTATAGTGTCATAAGATCATTAATAAGTTCACCTGCTTACAAGACATGTAGCTTTTGACAGTTCTTTGTAAAAAAACATTATACAGACAGATAGGATTTATAATAGTGTTATGCGCTTCCATTATTAATAGTGTTATAGTATATACAGGGTGTATAAAAAAAACCTTGGAATTTCCTAAGCATAAAATATTTTAGGCCCCTGGAAATTGAATCGAATCGCTAATAGATCACATTACTGTCGTTATGCATTAAATAGATGCATAAATTTTGCTTTATGCACTCGCATGTCCATATTAATATTGACAGTTGTGCCATTTTAAATTCCCAGGCGCCTAAAATATTTTGTCTTTAAAATAATGTCGATTTCTTGGGAAATTCCGAAATTATTGAAATAAATGAAAACTATTGAAACGGAAACTATTGAAATAAATGTATTGCTGAAGCACTCTGCTGAACCCACACGTGCATCAAAGCTTGACGTAAGTAAATTTTATGCATAAAAACCGTTTAAGAAGCTGTTTTAAAGTCCCAAGAGCAGAAAATCGTGTGCTTTACAAAGATATTTTAATTTCTTAATAAGTCAATATTTAATACATGCACCCTTGTAAATACTTTACACATCTTTGGCACTTTGCGTTCGGCTTAGTGCTAGGGCATTTAAATTTAACAATACGTTATTTCAATGGGTTTTTGGGGACACCCTGTATAATAGTGTTGTTATGGTATACATAATAATGTTATTTTTGCATTGTTAATAGTATAAACAGTCCTTGGCTCTTGTGCATTATATTTATCCATTATTAATAGTGTTATTACTAACTGTGAATCATTCCAGGTTATTACTCTAGAGGTGACACACTTGACTTTGTGTCTAAGAATTTTAGTGACATTAACCTTAGTGACAATCGCATAATAGCTAAATTTGTGGAGGTAGCCCTGCGGGTCACATTATACATATATATTGTCGGAGAAATAAGCCGTGGAATGACCCATAATTTGTTAATTTTTATTAGCTACTATTGTTTGGAGTGCTCAGAAAATGACCTGTTTCATTACAGAGAACTGTTTTCTTAATTTTAGATAATTATAATATTGTTCTAACATATATGCACGTGATTCTTACAATACAATAAAATACAATTTTTATTGTTTAAAAACTATAATAATGTTATGTTTCCATTATAGTGTTGTTTAGTTTTGAATTGTCCACGGATTATAAACAGATTTTGAACAACCTAACCCAAAGTTTTGGCCGCGAGGCAGCATTTCTTTGCGTTAGTAACTTCTAGTTTAGTGTAATTTAATACTTGAAGTATTCTTGCCAAACGTATGCACAACCTGGTGTCGTTTGAAACATACTTTAGCTAAAATAACAACTTGAACAAGAAGACCAAGAATGGGGTCACGAAAACAGTCGAAATTGTGCCCAAATTTGCATAAACAGTTTGTCTAAAAAGATAACTTTAAACTAGATTCAACCAACATTAATGCAGTCTAATTTTGTGAGTGTTTGATCGCATATTTCTACTCAAAAATACCCTTTAAAGTGCTTATAAACCCAAAATGTGTTTTTGGTGATTCGGATAGAGCATAAAAAGTTAGTTAAAAAGTTCTGGATTAGTTTTTGTGTTAAACTTTAGTTTCGGAGATATAACGCCTCAAACATGCAAATTGTGCCATTTTTTTGAAAAAAGTAGTGCCACCAAAATAACACACAGGGGCCTGGATCCGAGGAACTCATCTTCAATAACAACTAGGCTTTTGTATAGAAGAAGACAACTATCTTAAAGAGTTTTACTGAAAAAATGCCCAAACGATGTGTTGTTTATGGCTGTTCTAACACTGCAGATACAAGCAATGTATGAGATACCTTTTTGGAATGAAAACTCGCCCATAACAACTAAACGAAGGATGAAATATGGCTCAACTTTGTTCGACAGAGAAGAGACAAATGGACGCCAACACATTTGTCAGGTGTGGGCTCACAACACTTTACCAAAGACTGCTTTCAGTTCGGTTCAGCTACTGTGGAGAAGTACAAGACTCCCAGACTGAAATGGGATGAATATGGAAATTGTGTGTATCCTACGTTAGGCACAAAATTAAGCAGTTCAGAAAGTGAGCGCATGAAACATGAAGTGAAGGGTAAGCTGATATTAAAATTTTATTTGATATTTTGATAGTATACTCAGCGTTATGAGCTATCTAGTATTTATTCAAGCGCAACTTTGAATAATTGAAGTTATATGCGCATTAGTTTGCATATATATTGGGTATTAGTGTGCATATATATTGGATGGTATAAAGTGAAATGTTCTTGCATAGTTTTGTGTATTATTTCGTATATATTTATTATTATTTTGTATATTATTTCGTTATTTCGAACCAAATTTAAGAGGGCGTCTCTGTAAGAGCGGACCACTCGATCTGGGCTTCAAAAATAGATTTCTCTTATATTTCTACCGTCGATACTCTCATCTATCCTAACTACGAAACTGGAGTTAAGATCGTTCAAACGTTTTGTCCCAGGACCTAATTGTTTATTAAAATATGCCGGTTTCTGAAATCGCCAAAGCCTACAACACAGTCAGATTTTTCTATTTTCTGTGCTGATCAGAGCTTCGTTTTCAGGTCTGAACTGCACTAGAGTGCTCTTTCTACTAAGAAACAGTAATATATAGCTGTTTATAGTTGCACCTGGCAAATAAAAAAATTACTAATCGAGACCCTTCAACGCATGATATCAAATTCGAGAATTATAAGTCCTAAAACATTGCAGAATTTTCATTTGTGGCACCTGCCCAGGTTCTAAAACGCTTTTAAACTTTGAAATCGGATGCTGTTCCACACATCCACACAATAAAATTTGCGGCACATAGTATTTCTAAGAAATCAGGAAGTTGACAATTTTTGCATTTTTTAGCTATATTTCTGCGTGTGACACAAGAATCCAATAAGCATGCATATCAGTCCCTACTGTTTTGTTTATTAGCCTCGCTATTATTGCCGAAAAATCAACACCACGTTGAAGACCTATTCCTAAATGTCCTTTGTCTGATTCGTATTAATGCCAAATAAATCCTGTTAAGCAGTCAAAATGACAAATTATAGCCCGGCAAAGACAGAAATACAAAGACAGCGATGCACAGGAACAATTGTCATGACATATAAACTCGATAAAATACTGCTAAATGGTAATCATGCTTTTATAAGAACAGAGTAAACCAGACACGGTACTAAAATGCGCTGCTTTACAAATAAAACTTTCCAGTGTTTCCGCCTACGAGCTGTGCTACAAGTAAAGGATATATCATTTTGTAGTACGCTACATTCCTACTGTTGGCGGGCAGTTGTTCCGCACGCTTGTTTATAACTTCGCTTTAATACCTTCAAAATAAACTATTGTCGGATCAAAATACTATCAAAATGAAGAGAAAAGTGAGACGAATCCATTCGTATACGGCCGAAAAAGAGAAAACTAACAACACGAAAGTTATCAAGGATCAAACCTACTGCATTTTTAATTAGTTCTAATAATTTTGAGCAATTTGTCAATTGTCAACAATACAATGTCGCTTGACTTTCAAAGGCCATAAATCGCTAGAATACTGCTGTTTAGTAATGAATTTGGCATCCGTATGTGCAATTTCGTACGCTGATTCGAACGACGGTATTTTTGTCCTCGTTGAGTCACTTGGGTACATAAAACCAGACCGTCTGCCATGGTAGCTGTGATAAACTTAGCACAGAGTGACAGACACCGCAATTTTGCAAAAGGGTTGTGCTCTCATCGCATGAATGTCCTCTCAATTTCGCATATTTGGGTACTTATAATATAGAATAATGAAAAAAATTTCCCAAACTCAAATTTTGTGAACCAGGGGGTGTGTCTTTTCAAACAAACAAAAAACTAGCTTGCGCACAAAATTTAAAAGCTTTAATCATATTTTGAGTTAATAGATGGAACATTTGTTGGGTTTTATTTACTCTACAAAATTTCAGACAATTTGCATTAGTCTAAGCCCTTTAACTATTAATGCAAACTTACATTTTTTCTTACAAAATCAGCTATTTGCATGCTTAATTAATGCCTTTGCCTAATTTGCATATGTCAGCAATATGCAAATTAGGTAAAGGCATTAATTAAGCATGCGAAATGCTGATTTTTTAGGGAAAAATGGATAGTTAAAAGCTTAAACTAAAGCAAATCGTCTGAAATTTTGTACATTAATTAAAAACCTAACACATTTTCCATCTATCAACTCAAAATATGATGAAAGCTTTTAAATTTTGTGTGCAAGCCATTTTTATTTTGTTGGAAAAGAACCCCCCCCCCCTGGTTCACATAATTTGAGTTCCAGAAATTTTTTTCATTATTCTACATTATAAGTACCCAAGGAAGCTATATACATCAAAAACTGGGATACTAATAGCTGTTTTTCGAAATTGTGAGCAATTTCAAATCTGCTCAGTTTTTTTATACACCCTAGCCCCAGTGAGTTAATGCTCTTTCGAGCATCTTGTTATTAATTAATTTCTAAAATCATACGAGTCATTTTATTTCTGATATTCTGAGCTGGTATTTGTGCCTATTCTGATTCATTGCAATTGCTTTTATATTATAAAATGATTTTTGAATATAATTTCATACAAAATTTGGGACGAATGCATATTATTAATTAAGCGAGCTATATTAAATGTTATGTCCATGTTGTGTTAGCAAATTCCAAAATCGCTTAAATTAAAAGAGGGTTGAAATTACTTAAATAAATCTTTAAGGATCAGGAAAAGGCCATTTAGGAACAAGTTTTTAATGTATTCTTGATTTCTGGACAGTAACAGTGCGGCTAATAACAGCACAGGGACGTATTCAGGTTCTTGTGTCACGCGGAGAAATAGCTAAAAAATGCAAAAATTGTCAACTTCCTGATTTCTTAGAAATACCATGTGCCGCAAATTTTATTGTGTGGATGTGTGGAATAGCATCCTATTTCAAAGTTTAAAAGCGATTTAGAACCTGGGCAGGTGCCACAAATGAAAATTCTGCAATGCTTAGGACCTATAATTCTCGAATTTGATATCACATGCGTTGAAGTGTCTCGATCACTAAAATTTTTTTATTTGTCAGGTGCAACTAAACAGCTATATATTACTGTTTCTTAGTAGAAAGAGCACTTTTTTGAGCACAAGAGTGCAGTTCAGACCCGAAAACGAAGCTCTGATTAGCAGAGAAAATAGAAAAAGCTGACTGTGATTGCAGGTTTTGGCGATTTCAGAAACCGGCATATTTTAATTAACTTGGGTCCTGGGACAAAAACTCGCATAGCGGTTGTAAAAACCACGTTTGAACGATCTTAACTCCAGTTTCGTAGTTAGGATAGATGAGAGTATCGACGGTAGAAATATAAGAGAAATCTATTTTTGAAGCCCAGATCGAGTGGTCCGCTCTTACAGAGACGCCCTCTTAACATTCATAGGCTATCAGTGAACCATTGATGATAGACAACGAAGAAGCAGCCACAACTTCATCAGATATTTTAGATGTAAATACTGATGAACCAGACATTACAACTGCAGGAAGTCCTGCCATATCCATGCTGCCCATGGAACAAGAAACAATGGTAAGGCTGGCATTTATATCAGATTTCAGTAACCCTAGCACTGTGACAGGAAATTAATTACAGAAGCGTATAAAATAAATAAAGGCCCTATTAGACTTACTGTATGAGTTTGTATGAATTGTTGTTAAGCTACAGTTTATCATTTTAATAGATTTTTCAGCCAGCTTATGAATTGGAGCATAACAAGAAATGTGACAACTGTGAACTCCTGAAGAAGGAAAACAAAAATTAAGCGCACTTGGAGGTGTAACAGGTAAGCAGACTAATCACTGCTGTGTGCAATATATTCCCTTTTTCGTGGTAATTGAAAGATTCTATAAAGGCCCATCTACATGATACGACTAGCTGGCTGTATGGGATTCTTATCCTGGCATATGTATTTGAATAAAATGCATGTAAAATGTCACATTTCAAATTTCGCTGTAAGCTGATGAATAGGAATAGTTGTGTCAGTAGTCGTTTGCATACACCATAATGACAATTGTATATGGACCAGTCATATTGTGTAAATGGGTCTTAAAACATTTTAATGCTACTACAGAAAGTCTAGAGTGTTTGATTTGAATGAAGTATTTAAATAAATTTACAACAGGTGAACGTAGCCATGCCCAGGTACTTGTAGCATGCCAAACAATTGTTTACTTAATATTTCAGGGTTCCCATGAAGGAGTACAATCTCAGAACAGAACCAAAGTTCATTGTATTTTTCACACAGCTGTGGACTCTTTTTACCTCGGGTCGGTACGACACCGAGGTCATAAATTCGGCTCCTTTTTTTTTCTCATTTGTGTCGAGCTGCGCGCATAGTCGAAGAGCCTGCGGAGGAGACGACAACTTCCGGTAAATAAGTGTTCTTCTGGAAAATTTCAAGCATCGGCCAAGGTGAAACGCAACCCGAAGCTATCCTTGCCAAAATCCGATGTGATAATTTGATAAACCAGAAGATGTGATAATTTTGACATACATGTTTAGCTGGATAACTATTCTCGAGTATATGTTGATATAATGCACAATACTTTGTATGCATAGCATGGGAATACCGCGGCCAACTTTCACTTATAATTACTGACCCGAATCAAAAGTAATTATTTTCGGCTGGAAGACTACTGTACGTTGCTGCTTGTCGGGACCGTATGACAATGAACCTATCCAACGTTACACTAGACATTTGTGAGGACATGCATATAGACATAACCATAGGCACTGTAGTGCATTCTGATAGAACAGATTTCAGTTTAATTAATTGCCCTAAATTAAAATCTCCACAAGCGGAGGTCAATTATAGTGTTCTAGTTTACATATTATCATTAATGATAAGGTTTACTCAAATAGCATATTGGATAAACACGGGAATAGAACTTATGGTGTATTCTGCACATGCGTATATCTAGGATAAAATCCCACAAGCGCAAACGAAACTATTTCTCTATAAAATTGAACTGAAAAGGCTCACAGCGACTGTTTCCAACAGTGCTTCAGGCACCCGACGACACCGTATGGGGGGCTTTAGTACTGTCACCTTCTCATCTTGGGATGTTCACGTTATCGTGTGTACATGTCAGGGTGACGAAGATGCATTATTGCTAATAATGTCTGTGTGCACTGATGCACGCTGCATTATTTTTAATAATGTTGTGTGCTATTTTAACACGTACATAGAATATGATGCGTATAAACATTTACCCCTGAGCCGGAATTTCCCTATACAACCAAAAAGGCCGCTCCCGTTTTTCAGTAGAACGTTAAATGAAAACTTCTCGACATTCACTGATATAATGCAGAGAGAAAACAATAGGTTTGATGAGGGCCAGTAATTATTATCAATAAAATATTAAAACGGAGCTTTGATTAACTGATTCACCATTTATACTAGTGAACTATTAAACTATCGTGATTTACACAATTTTTGGATATTTACCAGACGATCCCCTATCCACCGACCCGAGGTTAACGCCGAGTCGGCGTCTTGTTCAAATCTGCTGTGAATGCAAATGTGCAAACACACTGGTTGAAGTAAATGCACATGGTACAATGGCTCAGGTTATTACAATATGTGTCAACCCTGGATGTGGGAAACGAACAACATGGTTTAGTCAACCTAATTTGCTGGGACAAAAATTGCAGCCGGTAACTTGTTGCTCAGTTTTGGAATCCTTGTGGCAGGTACCTCAGCAACCAAGGTTTTCAGAGTGCCTCGGCACATGGGAATGACATGTGTCTCACTAACAACTTTCTTCAAATATCAACGAGTAAGTGTGCCTATGGGATGAATGTTATATTGGTTATGGTTGCCAAATTTGTTCTTGGTTATGGTTGCCAAATTTGTTCTCTCTAGCCCAAAAAGTTCTTGGCTATGGAGTCTCATGTCTGTGATTGAGATATTGTTTAGAGCCCTTATGAAACAATGCAGTTATATCAAAGATATGTTTATGATGATGTCATCAGTAACAGGAATTATTTAAAGGCTGTAAAACCCATGTCTCAGTCATGGAAACAAGGTTGTATATAGCCATAACTAAGTACTTTCCGGAAGGGTGTATTAGGTGCAAAGGGGTAACTTGTAGCATGTTACAAGTTAGTTATAAATATGAATGTTATTCCATTAAATGTTTATAGGAAAAATTGTTCCCATCAATTTATCTTCACTGGAAAAAGTACCAGGGTGGATTAGTGGAGGAATTGAAAAGACATGGGGAATTGACATGGGGAATTGGTGATTGCTGGGGATGGACGACATGACAGTATGGGTCACAGTGCCAAGTACTGTGCTTATACTGTATTTTGTTGCACTGTACCATTCATAATTCATTTTGTCTTAGTACAGGTATTTCGTCAACAACGTCCTTTACATCTACAAGAAGTAATACTATTTCATTTTAAGAGTTTAGGTTTTGGTGTAAACCTGCTATAAGTATTTTGAAATACTAACCATGCCATGCTAATGGCATATATGTATATTTACTCCACTAGAAAAATGAAGTTGGCAGCAGTATGGAATATGCTGGTTTTTGCAAAAGTATGGAGTATCTGCTTGGTTTGGGTTTGGTGGTAAAGACATTTGTTTCTGACAGGCATTCAGCAATAGCAAAACATATGAGGGAAAAGTTGTCAAAACATCATTCATTACTTTGATATTTGGCATCTCAAGAAAAGTATGTTCACTTGGTCATAAACTCTGTCTTTATAAGTTATAGTATGTCGAGAATAACTTCCCAGAGTAAAATCCTAATCAGGATTCTAGGTGATGTTTGTAGAATCTTGTATAATTAAACCCATGGTTAGAAAAAAACCTAAAGTTTTTTTGTTTATTCATTTTTAATGTAGAAGTTACAAAGGTGTTAACAAAAATTGCGAAAGTGAGTGGATGCGAAGCAATAAGTGAATGGATAAAGCTGTGTACAAACCACTTATACTGGAGTGCGAAAACAACACATGATGGAAATGGCGAAGTTATTTTGGGCAAAATTCTCATCTTTTTTTAAGTCATGTGGTTGACAAACATGAAAATTTGGACAATCCAGTGTTCAACAAATGTGGGCATAAAGATATAATTCAGCCACGCAATTGGTTAGACAAAGGTACTGTACACATCAGTTAGGGCTGGTACTAAAGTATATTGCTTTCAACAGACTATGCAAACTTCTCCAATAGAGAAACAAGAATGTAACAGATGTAGTATGAGAATTAATATCAGTGAAATTGTCCTGGTACAATTTGTGACAATCAATACAATATACTATTTGGGATAATAATAGTTTTCAATTTTTTTACAGATTCCATTGCATGTGAGAAAACATGCTCAACCCTCACAAATAAAAGGTTGAAGAAAGGAATCATGAAAGCTTCCCCTGTTGAACAAACTAGTTGCCTAGAAGGATTCTATTTTGTGCTGAATCAATTCTCCCCCAAGATGATTGGTTACTCTTACAGAGGAATGTTTTGCAGGTATGTCTTGTACAGATATACACATACCGTAAACTCTTTAAGCCCCCCCCCCCCCACAGGCACTTTTGAGGGGGGCTTATTGGAGAGGGAGGTGGCTTAAAAGAGAGAGGGAGAGTTTATTTATTTATCTGTAAATAAATAATTTTGTTTAAAAACTAATTGGTGTAAAGAAAATAAACAAATCTAATCAAAAGATGTGCATTGTTGGGTGAACATGAGGGGGGGGAGCTTATTTTTGAGAGGCGGATTAATGGAGCTTACGGTATGTAGATTTCGTATCTTATTCTTATTGCTTCCAATTTGGCATATCATTGCTACATGTCATATATGGGTACAAATCTCCAATTCACTAATATGCTTTTGGAACTGTTGACAGAATGTGGTGTTATTTTTTACAGACATGTGATTGCCATTATCCATTTTAACAAAAATCTTTCCCGGGAAAAAAGAACAAAGGATGGTATTGAGCAGTATAATGTCATTTATCCAAAGTTCATGAATGGAGAAGCAGTGGTCCGAAAAGGTTTCAGTGAAGCAAAACTTTGGTAAGTTATATATTACAATTTAGTGCCAATGTGCCTTCCCCACCCCCTTACACAGTCTGAATCCAACTACAATAATCGAGCATGGCGACTAATTTCTATTTTTTGAATTGATAATAGATTATGTAGATTATATATATCAGACCATGGTAGAGGCAATTGGAATAAAAAAGCTTGAGGATGAATTGATTGAAAAAACACCAGCTCCCATGAATACAATGCTTACCAAACAGTCACAGGAAGAAGCAATTGAAAAGAGGAAGAGATACCATGCAACTTGTGGACATTCCTCCAACAAACCCAGGTGTGTGAAACAGTTCATATAAAGTAATATGCTTGTGAAACATTTATACTTGAAACCAGTAATACAATGATGGGTTAATTTTGACAAATCTAAATATTTTTTATTATCATTTTAGTTCCTACCATTACAACTAGCAACAGTGTACCTTCAAAGCCAAGAAATGTGCCAAAGTGCAGAATGTGCAAGCAGCCAATGAAAGGCTATAAGAATGTATCTAACTGTCCACGAAACAAAAAAGATTAACTAACAATGGGCCATTTTTGCAATCATGCCCACACATGGTTTTGAGCAATCTTTGGCAGGCCCTTTAACCCATTGAGTGGCAGCACTCTCCCCCTTACGAGTAAAATTTTCTTGCATTGGACAGAGTAAAATAATAAAGTAGGGCGCATTGCACTTAAAGCGTTAAAACGACTATGATGGATGGGCCTGCCAAAGATTGCTCAAAACCATGTGTGTGCATGATTGGAAGGATGGCATATAAGCGTACATGTATGATAGGAAGTCCTAATTTTTACAAGTACATGTGTGGTGACTATGATTTATGCCCATGTGTACAGTGTATATTGTATAAACCATATCTAGAGTTCTTTTTCGAAGGAAGCCCACTTGAGTATTGATTAGATGTAATAATATAATGGTGGCTACCATCTTGGTGTCTACCATTTTGTGATAATTACCATTATATAGTATTCATTTAGATACAGCTAAGCAGACTGCTCAACATTTTCCATCAACACTAATATTGTTTCCTCAAACCTGCGAATGGGGGCCATCGATAAATTTTTGATTTTGTTTGTTTCTCATATTTACATATATGCTTTTAATATACTCATGCTAAAGTCAAAACGGCAAAAACGTAATTCCAATCCTTTTTGCTCGAGAAAAAGAAAGAAATTAATAAAAAAACAAAACAAATAATAAACGAAGCAAAAATTTCTTTGGCTGAGAGAGATAAAGGACCATATTACAATCAAGACAGTCAATGGCCAAACAAGTGTCCTTCAACTTCAAGTTTGTCATGTTCCATGGATTTTTTTATTTATTTATTTTGCTGATTTGCCCAAGATATTGATATTACACATAAAAGAAATAAACTATTTACAAGAAATGGGCTAGGAGCCTACTCAAGCCCGTAGCTGAAATTATGCCCTTACGTTTTGCAGAACTAATAGCTGTTAATGTTATTTTTTTTGGGCTAAGTACCGAAATTTGGTATGAAAAATTGAGATAAAGGACCTGGAAACCAATTATTATATTTACATGTTTATTATCTAGGGCTAGGGGCCTACTAGAAACCATCAAAAGGCTTTTTATTAAGACCCCTAGTTACATTTTAAATTACAAAATAAGGATCCTATTTACAAACAAAACTAGGTGACAGTGCTTCAAGTGAGGTGCAATATGATAAAGTATTTACATATAGTGCTACAGTAAATAAAATGTTATGATCACAAAAGTGTATTATTATTAATTCATATAAAATTTGATATTGCAGATGTTGTTTTGGTAGTAGTTTTTCAGTTATTCAGTATGTAGTATTTTTTCGATTTTTTCTTGAATATATAGTAAGATGCTATATTTTTAAAGTTTGGGTCAAGATTATTCCAGATATCAACTCCCTTGTTAGAGAGTGAATGTTTGACATAGTTTGTTATAATATAGCATTTGTAAATTCTGAACGCTGATTGGCTAAGAGCCGTGTTGATATAACTCCATGTCAACACGGGAAATTTTCCGCCGCTTGTAACACGGAAATTGTTCTTACTCTTCGGGCTTTTGACATTGCTATATTATAAAACAAATATAAAACATATTTTCCGTATTGATATATAGTTATATCAACACTCGTGGAAGTTGGGAAAACTCAAAATTGTGTGATATAACTGTATATCAACACGGAAAATGTTTTATATTTGTTAATTCTTTGATAAGGCTTATGAAGTTTCATAGAATTTCTTGTATTATGTCTATATGAACTTCACTATTTGAAATATAGTAGTTCGCAAAAAATTCAGGTAAGTTTTTTAAGTGATGATATCTGAACATGAACAAACTGGTAAGATAATCGTTTAGTTTGCTTAAGTCCAATATATTTAGGTGCTGAAATATGTTTTCAGTATGATCTAAGTGAGAGCTAAAATTCATTAAACATACAATCTTCTTTTGAACATTTATAAGTTTTTGAATTCGTTTTTTATATGTATTTCCCCAGAGTAAGTTGCCATAAATAAGATATGGATAGACCAAAGCATAGTAGATTAGTTTTAATGTATTTAGGTTTGTATAGTGGCGCAGTTTTGCTATTATTCCAGATGATTTCATAACTTTTTTCGTTACCGCTTCTATGTGATCGTTCCAGGTTAAATATTCATCAATAACGACACCTAAGAATGTAGTGCTTCTAACTTGTGAAACCGATTGATTATTTACAGAGAGGTGCAATTCCTGTTTCTTTTTATTTGGAGATTTAAACACAATTAATTTTGTTTTTGTTGTATTGATAGACAATTTGTTTAAATTTAGCCATTCAGCAATTTTATTCATTTCTATTTGAAGTGTTTCTTGAAGTATTTTAATGTTGGAATGACTATAAAGTACACTTGTATCATCGGCAAATAGAAGAATTGAAACAGTTTTAGTACAGTTTTGGATATCATTTATGTATAAAATAAAGAGTAGTGGTCCAAGTATCCAACCCTGTGGCACACCTGTGAGTATCGAGTTTTCTGTAGATTGCACTGTGTTATATTTAACTATTTGTTTCCTATTTCTTAAATAACTTTCAAACCAACATTTTGCAATGCCTCTGATCCCATAATATTCGAGATTCGAGTTTCCCAATCAGAATCCTGTGATCGATAGTGTCAAAAGCTTTTGACAAATCAAGAAAAACACTAGCTGTGTATTTTCCTTCATCAATAGCCCTTGTTACTTTATCTATAAGTTCAATGATAGCATGTTCTGTTGACCTATTTTTTCTGAATCCATATTGATGCTTGGATAAAATATCAGTTTCTTCAACAAAATCAATCAGTCTTTTGTACATTAATTTCTCTATTAATACCTTAGAAAAACATGTGAGAACAGATATTGGTCTGTAATTTTCAAATTTGTTATTTTCATTAGCTTTGAAAATAGGGGATACTAAAGCTATTTTCATTTGGTCAGGTACAATCCCCATAATAAATGTCTGGTTGTAAATAGAATTAATAACAAAGGTAACTTTTCTCTGATTGGTCAGTTTTTAAGATTACGTAATTTACCGGTTGCTATGGAAATGGCAAGATGGCCGCGGTCGAAGGAGAATGAATTGTGTGTGAGCTTTCGAATTTACTGCATATATTTATGGAAATACTATTTTAGAGATGTCCAGGAGAAGGAATAAGAAAATCTACCAATAGTGGGATTATTTTGCGTTGATTTTACTCCATTATGTTAAGAATTGTGGCGATCACACGTAATTGTATTTTTCTTCGCCCTGGGTCATGTTGTATCAGTTATGGACTAATGGTTACATTGAGCTTCTGTGCTTTAAAAATGCAGCCAATGGCAAAAAAATTTTTACTTAACGTTATATACCATATTTGTAAAGTGGCTAACTTGCTTGAAGACTCAAGGCGGGAAATTTCGTTCATCTTTTACAAGGTTTACTTCGGACTTCTGTTACTCAGTGTTTTAAACTTAAGTTTTTAACAGTCTTTTTAAAGACTATTATTGCAGCAGCATGAGGTCTAAATTTCCATGTAGTGTTTGTGGAACGAAGTTGGCGAATTCGGGTTTTGTAAATCCTGGTTCACATGAAAAGTGCCTTTGTAGGCCCTATTATGCGCGACAAATACATGCGTGTTTACAAACTATCGGTGTTCATGTAGAAACACAAACTGAATTTACAGCAGTGGCTGGAGGAGGTATGTAGATATGCAATTTTTATTTATTTGCAATCGTTTCTCCATGTATTGAAGTACAAATACCATATATAAAACATTAAGTATAAAAACCTCTATTTTTTGACAGAAACTACTACAAGTAGTCAAAGTTCAAATTCCTACCTCACTGTTTCTGGTTAGTGGTTTATTAATTCAGTTTTAAAATCTAAAAAAACATAGTTAATACCGAATAAACATAGTATTTTAGTACATCCAAGTTTTATGAAGTCTAAACCCTGCAGCTTTGACCTCGGTTAGTTTTAACTATGCTCTGAAAGTACAATTATTAATAAGGTCTTCTTGACAAACATAGCATCATTATAATAACCAATTTGGGTAAAATATTAATGTAAATTAATTTCTTTTAGGTGCAGAAATAGTTCAAGAGGTTGAAAACCTTCAACAGGCATACTTATCAGAGTATGCTACTCAGAAAGATGCACTTCCTGTTTATGACACAGAAAAGTTTAAATTATTTTGTCATAGCCATGGTGCCCCCCATTTATTTGATTTTATTTCTGCTTGTATGACCAGTTCCCGACATACAAGAGTGAGAAAACAATTAAATGAGAAGCGAACAGTCGCTCTTATTCTTCAACTTTGTTTTGGCTTATCACAAAAGTGTTCATTTTTTCAGGTTGACAATGGTATTCTGTTAAGATTTTCCCATTGTACTAATCAACGTTTGAACACCCAGCGTGTAATTGGTACCAGTACTTGTAGCATGACTGTTGATAGAGCTCTTCAGAAATTTTCATCTTCTAATAGAACCAATGTCATTAGTGCTTTGGATGATGCTATTAAAAATAAAAAATTAGTATTAATGATTGATGATTATACAACTATACATTCTACAAGAAGGCCTAAAGATCTTGAGACCTCCCAAGCTAATAATATGTGTACTATATTTTTTAAAGTATTTCCAGATATTAGAGCCATTACTCGTCCACCACCTCAATTTATACACAACAAGGATGGAATAAAACCTCATGACCTTGCCAATGAAGTATGTTCAGAGAAGCAAATGACCAAGCTGAGCTGCACCTTCGCCACTTGTTTGCCAGAACTGACAACTTCTTTTTTTGACCCGCTGTTGGAGCGAAAACGTCTGGAAAGTCATGATTATGGTGCATCTACTGATGTAAGTAGTATGCGGAAGTTTAAAAATGTATATTTAGTTGACTTTTTTATGCAAGCCTTGAAATCGAAGAATGATTACATGGAAGCTCTAAATAGAGTGTTGAACCTAGACAAGTTGAAGGAATATTTATCAAAATTCGTACTTTTTCCTGGTGACCACCCTAGCCAGTTCTACCCCAGACAAATAATATATGAAACACTGTGTAAATATATAGCTAACATTACATCTAAGACATCAGTACCACATGCTCCTTTCTCTTGTTCCTTTAATTGGACCATTGCACATTGACTTGAATGCAGATGAAGACTTAGTGTTGAATTACCATCCTTTTGTTAAATCTTTGTATGAGTCCTTATTTCCAAGCAGAATTCCGGCAGAGAAGCCAAAGCCTTGGAGGATACAATTCATCCTAGAAATAATATATGGTGGATGGACTCTAATTAGAAGAACTGTTAAAGCTGTTTTCAGTAATTGCAAAGATCTACAGTATGGTACTCTATTAAATTTCTTAGATAATTATTGCCCCACAGTGTTATGTTCATATAGTAAAACTAATGATTTTTCCAATTATTATGATTCAATTATAAGAATGTGGGTCATGATGTACTGTTTTAGACGACATCATTATAATAAATCTCTATTTGGTTGTTTCTGGTGAAATACTGGGAAGGTAATGAATTTTGTAAAGATATATTTAATCATTTAAATATTATTGATGAGTCAGTCGTAGAATATGTTCACTCTGCTATTCGAAGACATACAAAAGATGGTGCAAGTGAGAAAACTTTGGCTGATACTATGAAAGCGATCTTTGGTTGTGGTCTACGCCAGGAGAATTTCCGTTCAACTTTCACTCCAGCACGAAATTAGGTATTTAGTTGTGTTCAACTGAAGCACTTACATACTAGAGTGGCTAAAATTTTAGTTTCTATTTTTTCAAAAATTTGTTCCAGTCCAGGTGAATCATATTTACTTCCAAGATCCAAAGGACAACCACGGGACTGCACAATGTTCATCCTTCCAACTTTATTTGGTGAGAACCAGTGAAAAGTTACATGTTGCCGCTGGGTTTTCAGTGTGAGAAGAAGCCAGACGTAAACAGTCGATGTGACTACATCTGTGTGGCACCG
Organism: Paramuricea clavata; assembly: GCA_902702795.2. Classification (NCBI taxonomy): domain Eukaryota; kingdom Metazoa; phylum Cnidaria; class Anthozoa; order Malacalcyonacea; family Plexauridae; genus Paramuricea; species Paramuricea clavata. Next base: position 557 of record CACRXK020001873.1, on the reverse strand, counting down.
GAAGATGCCGACTGGCAGATTTTTGAAGGGTGCTGGCATTCCTTTCACAAAGAATGTTTGAAAGATTTAACCTATTGCCCCATCTGTTCTAATCATCTAAATAATGTTATTTTATCATTGTCTATAGCAGCTAACTCCTCTTTTGTAAATGGAGGAAATCAAGATGACCTAGGTGTTGATGTGCAAACATCAGACTCAGATTCTGATAGTGATGATGAATTGGAATGTGATAATTTGGGTATTAATACCAATTATTATACATTTAATATGTATTCTCGTTGCTAATTGGTCAGAAAGCACCAGCTAATTTTCAGTATTCGGCATTTATTACGTATTTTCCGCCTATGACGTCATCAGCGTCCAATAATTGTTTTTTTGGATCGAACTTGCATCCAAAAAAACAATTATTGGACTCTCTCGTGCCCAAACCCTTGCGCGGCCAAAAGCTTGAACGTATAAGCGCGCGAAAAAAACAAACAAACAATGGCCTACAGCAGATTTGCTTTGCTGAATGAAAGTGAACTCTCCAAATTATTGGCAGATAAGGATAGTGAAAG
>CACRXK020001872.1:25676-48706 GCA_902702795.2 Paramuricea clavata | reverse complement strand
CAACAACAACAACAACAACAACAACAACAACAACAACAACAACAACAGCAGCAGCAACAGCAACAACAGCAGCAGCAAAAACAGGAACAGCAGAAACAAACAGCAACAACAGCAACAACAACAACAACAGTAACACAACAACAACAACAACAACAACAACAACAACAACAACAACAACAACAGCAGCAGCAACAGCAACAACAGCAGCAGCAAAAACAGGAACAGCAGAAACAAACAGCAACAACAGCAACAACAACAACAACAGTAACAGCAACAACAACAACAACAACAGCAACAACAGCAGGAAGAACAACAAAAGCAGCAAGAATAACAACAACAACATCAGCAACAACAACAACAACAACAACAACGACAACGACAACGACAACAACAACGATAACAACAACAACGACAACAATAACAACAACAACAGTAACAACAACAACAACAACAACAGTAACAGCAATAACAGCAACAACAACAGCAACAACAGCAGGAAGAACAACAAAAGCAGCAAGAATAGCAACAACAACAGCAGCAACAACAACAACAACAACAACAACAGCAACAGCAACAGCAACAGCAACAGCAACAGCAACAGCAACAGCAACAGCAACAGCAACAGCACCAACAACGACAACGTTAAAAAAGTAAAATGGAAATTTTTCCTAATAGCTGAAATTGACCGAAGCAGCAACAGCAACAGCAACAGCAACAGCAACAGCAACAGCACCAACAACGACAACGTTAAAAAAGTAAAATGGAAATTTTTCCTAATAGCTGAAATTGACCGAAGCAAAGACCATTATATCTGGGCAGAGGATAACACTGACCAGCTATCCTTGACTTGTGAAGCAAAAGGGTATCCCACCCCCGTACTCAGCTGGGTGAGAAATAATGAAACCGTGCAAAGTGAAACCAGTACGCTCGAATTGACGGCTCTTGACGCTAATCACACTGGAGAGTATGAATGCTGGGCGAATAACACGCATGGAGTAGATGTCAAAGTTGTGGACTTGGTTATTAGCAGTAAGTGTAACATTTTTACATATACACTTTTACAGCTACACAAGTAAAAACCTCGAAACTTGTCAGCAAGATGTGTTCGCAACAAGCTTGTAGCATGCTTGTCAATAAGTTGTAACAATGGTGGTATTTTATCAAGTTGCTACAAGGTTGTCCCTCACAACTTGTTAACAGATTGTTGAATTGCAGTATGGTAACAAGTTGTTGGAACAAATTGTAACAAGTGTGTTGAGCTCAATAAGCTTGTAACGAGGTGTCAACAAGCCGTTGACAACTTGTCAACAACCTGGGAACAAATAGTGCGAACACATCCTGTTGACAAGTTGCTGGAACAACATTGCTGTGAGTCTGCTGCAGGTTTGTTACAACTTGTGTAGAGGGCACTCTGCAAGATGTGTGCCAAAATGTCATTAGGCCGTCCGTTATTTAGAAAAAACTGGAATTATCTGAGAGAAGGCGGTACTACAACTGTTTACTCATAAATTTTGGAGAGACTGTTAGTATTACTGGATTCAATTCCGCCATCTTGGTTCCACTTTTCTCAAAATCCGAATGACTCACTCACTCTTCAATTCCCAGGTAACTTACGTGTGTGCGCAGATTTCAATGAAATTCAGTTCAAAGTCGGCAAATCTGAGAGCGAGGAATTTAAATTCAGAGGAAACCAGTGGTATAGTTTTTTTGACCCAGACAACGGACACAGCTTGCAGGTACACTGATTTAATTTTAGTTTCCTTGTCCCTTATTGTGCTGGATAGCTTCGTTACGTATTAGTCTTAGTCAAAGTGTTCTTCCTAGAGGTCCAGTATAGGTGGAAACTTACACTAAACTAACTTTATTCATACTGGATAGCTTTGTTAGAGGTTTAGTAAGAGTCATCCTTTATTGATCCTGTGTTACTACAGGAGGAAACGTACTAAACTAAATTAACTTTATTCATACTGGATAGTTCTATCAGTCCTAAACTGTTCTTCCTAGAGGTCCAGTAAGTGTTATCCCTTATTGATCCAGTGTTACTGCAGGAGGAAACATAAACTAAATTAAACTGACTTTATTCATGCTCGGGGTGGATAGTTCTATCAGTTATAAATTGGTTTTCTAGAAGGCCGACTAATAAAGTCGGTTCAGTTTAGGTTTCCTCCTTCAGTAACTCTGACCTGATTCTTACTAGACTTCTAGGGAGAACAGTTTAGAACTGACAGAGCTATCCAGTATAAGTGAAGTTAGTTCAGTTTAGTTTAGGTTTCCTCCTGTAGTAACACTGGATCAATAAGGGATGACTCTTTCTGGATCTCTAGGAAGAACAGTTCAGAACAGATGGAGCTATATCCAGTATAAGTAAACTTAATTTAGTGTACGTTTCCTAACACCGGATTAATAAGAGATGACTCTTACTGGACCTCTAGAAAGAATGATTTAGAACTGATAGAGCTATCCAGTAAAGTTAGCTTAGTTTAAGTTTTCTTCTGTAGTAACACTGGATGAATAAGAGATGACTTTTACTGGACCTCTAGGCTCTAGGGAGAACAATTTAGAACTGATAGAGCTGTCCAATATAAATAAAGTTGGTTTAGTTTATAGGCTCCCTCCTGTAGTAGTACCATTGAAACGAATTTCAATGAGTAATACTGGATCAATAAGAGATGACCTTTACTGGACCTCTAGGAGAGAACAGTTTAGAAATGATATAGAGCTATATAATAAAGTTAGTTTGCAGGTAAGGTTCTACATCACTATGAAAAAGGGAGTTCCAGACCACTCGTGGAAGCAATGTTGTATTTATAAATGTTGTATTTCACTACTTTATTTCAGTTTTTCGAATCGTTTCCCAAGGCCTCTCCCTGTCAGTTATGGTTGAAAGGAAAACATCCAAAAATACAAGATGGCGTAGTCAGCCGGACATTGTGTTTGAAGCGCGAGTGTTCCACGACGTACGACGTGTTAATCCGAAGATGTACCGGTTCGTACGTTTATAACTTTAAAGACTTTAAAAAGATCTCTTCCTGGATAACATTCTGCTTTAGGAACGGTAAGTTGTTGTTTTTCTTTCAGGATGTGCCTTTCCTTTTCACTCGAGTCGAGTCGTGTCGAGTCAATGGCTTCACTCGAGTTGGGTCAATGGCTACACGAATTGTATGGTGGACAAAAATGCCTTAAACAAATTCCCTACAATTCCCTACAAGTGGAAACATGCCTATCTGCATCGAGAATTACTCTTTAATTAATCCTTCGAGCCCTTTCATGACTCTCTCCCCCTCCCCCCATTCCACTACAATTTTTTTGATGAATTTATCCTGAACAAATTGTAGCTGAGTTGACTCAGCTCGAGTCATTTACGGCAGAACTCAACAAGTCGAGTGTGAGTCGGGGGTTCTGCCGACCGCTCTGCCGTGAACGAAAAGAAATATAAACAAACAGTATATAATCTATACATAAAACAATTTGGTTAACATATTATAATACTGTTATGTAATTATTGTCACTCGTCATGAGCTGTTGGAAACCCCGTCGCTTCGTTAATAAATAGTTGTCCAATGATAAAATAAACCCATGGTCATCGACTTATACACGGAGGGGCTTATATTCAGGGGGGGGGGCTTATATTTGGGGGTTTACTGTATATCGTTTCTTTTTACAGCCAAAAATCTCCGAATTGGAATGAATCCAGCAATAGCCTCTCCAAAATACGGCTTCGCTTTGTTGGGAAGTGTTTTTCAAACGGAAACCGATGTGCAGGAATCCTTCGATTGCTTAATAATGTGTCAAGTCTCCCCAAACTGCAAGTCTTTCAATTTTTCCAAGAAGAAAAAAGTGTGTGAACTGAACAGCGCAACAAAGAAAGAATTTCCACAAAACTACGTTGGTCGTTCAGACTACGATCATTATCAGTTTGGCAAGGGGATGGTGGTGTCGCGAGGAGGGGAGTTGTGATGGAGCTTTTCGTTGATGATGATGATGACGCCATCTTTATTAATAGTCAGGCAGATAGAGGATCAAAATTATGGAAAACTTACCATATCGAGGGGCAATTCCATTTTGCGTTCATATTGTGCCCTGATGGCTAGTAAGTACGTTTCTGAATGTTGGCCGCTTTAAAATTTCTTGTGGGCTCCTGCCGACACGTTTTTCTTCGAATGTTGTATTAAACTCTATTACAGTTAAAAAATGTGAAATTTCAAATACATTTCTAACACAAATGACTTACATCAATAGAAAGCTAACACAAAACTACATATAAGACATTTAAATGGATAGTTGGGATTTTCAAGCGGTTTTCGAGTTATTGCCGCTTCAAACGTGAAAAATAAGCCAAGATCTCGCAAAATTGCTGGGTACTAGTCTGAAAATACGCTTTCAACAGCTCATAACTCAAGAAGAACTTGAAAAACCTGGGTAACCGTTTAAATGTGTTATATGTAGTTTTTTGCAACCTTTTGAATGATGTAAGTCATTTGTGTTAGAAATGTATTTGAAAGTTTATATTTTTTAACTGTAATAGAGTTTAATACAACATTCGAAGAAAAACGTGTCGGCAGGAGCCCACAAGAAATTTTAACGCGGCCAACATTCAGAAACGTACTTACTAGCCATCAGAGCACAATATGAAGGCAAAATGGAATTGCCCCTCGATATGGTGAGTTTTTTTCCTTCTATCTGCCCGACTATAAATCGTGATACATTGTCTATCAAGATATGATGGTCTCAGAAACGGAACAGAAGTGATTGTGCCGGTCCTGTTTTTGTCTGAGACTGAGTCAATGTTGAGGGTGGGAAAGAGGGGGTATGGATCACGTTTCACTCAACAAAAAAAAGGTCGTTTCACGATTCACGTGTCTTAAAAAAGCAATTTCACGGAAAACTAGATTCTAATAAAGTAATATAATAATGATAGGTTTATTAAGAGTATGTTTAGGTACAGTATCTACGCTTTAAGTTCTCTCGCTTCTCTACCTGTCAGTTAAAAACTACATCATAACTTACAAGTTTGAGTGACGAACATGTACGACGACCTCCGAAAGGTCTCCGAAGTTTTTACTCTTGTGCAATCGAGTGAGATCATATAAATTGATTATCGCGTATCATGTTTATTATGACTATTATAAAATAGATCGAAATAAACAAAGCAAAATCACAGTTCACGAAACAGACATCCTTAATTCTCATTTCACGGAGGATTTTTATCGACAATCACGCCTCACGGCCGTAGAACAAATCACTTTTCACGACACTAAAATCAAGCATTTCACATTTCACGCGAACAAATATTGACCATTCACGGCTCACGAAAATACCCTTTCCCACCCTCTATGTTAATTTGTGCAAGGTCACGGTGATTGAGCTCATGATGAAACGTGCAACCACGATGAATAATATTTATAAATGAAGTTGAGACAAAGGATGTGTGCACGGTGACTAGGTACAGTTCAACATCAAACAAAGGCTTTCTATTTTGTGGTTTTGAAGTTTGCCGGGCTTCCAGAGCATCATATCTTGACATACTATGATTTGTGAGTAGTGGCGGTAATTCACTTTTCACGATGTTGTCATTGTACGTTCATCCATAGTTAATAGAAATAAACATGGTTAGGAAGGCCGGTAAACTTCAAAGAATTTCCTATTCAAACTTCAACTGGTGTTGAAATGTAATTTCGAGTGCACACATCTTTTGTCTTGCGTTTATTAATATTCAAATATTAGGGTTCAGCGATTGAAACTAAGCTTTTTATTGGGTAATCACCTCATTATACAGAATCCGAGTGCACAAATTTCCATATAGTTAGTAGAAAATAAACATAGAACAATGACTTTTGTCAAGCTTCCAAACCATGTTTATTTTCTACTAACTATGGTTCATCGAAACGAATTTTGATTCTATCATCTATGTTTTTTTCTCTGTAGTTTCAAATGCACTGCATCAGCTGCACCTCTTTTTGGACTTTTAATATGCAAATGAAATAATGCCAGTCAGAGTTGGAAATATAAGACATATAAGAGAAGGGTAGCTCCACTGAGCTCAATGGCTAGGTGTGTCAAATATGTATCTAAAATATTCATGCCCGTCTTATTAAATATGGTGAAAACGTAATAAATGTCTCTACTAGTAGATAACAATTAACAATGTAATTCAGTTTGCAGTTCAGGATACCTGCTTACGGCCGGCGACACTAATTGCATGGTAATTCGTTATAATTAATTATAAATAAATAAATATAACTATAAATGTCATAAATAAATATAAATTAATTAATAATAATATATATAATTTAGGAACATACCTAATTTTAGTGTGCAGTGACAACCAATTTGTGCAGTGATAAAAGTAAAATGTGCAGTGATAAAATGTAAAATGTGCAGTGATAAAATTTGCTTTGATAAGTTGTTAATTAACACAAGAGAATGATTTAATTGAAATTGAAATGATGACTGCCAAATTATCGATTTAAATAATAGTATATGTTTTTTGTACGAAAATCATGAGATTCAGGCAATTTTTAGTTAATATCTGGCTTTTGGTATGTCCGGAAAAAATTTTTGACCCTTAAAATGGTACACTGACCAAAATTTTTTTGGCGACGGGGGGGGGGGAAGGTCGCCAAAAATTTCCGAATATTCGGAAATTTTCTTAGTCATTCGGAAATTTTTGGCATAAAATGTGCAGTGATAAAAAATTCTTAAAATTAGGTATGTTTAGGAATAAATATAACGTAAAGTTTCAATTGTTGCACAGATGCACCATAGCAGCCCAAAAACCGGCGGCGTGTAGAATCACGGTTAATAGAACTATTAACCGTTGTAGAATACACCAATAAATCGGCACCAAATGCTCAATTTATATTAAGCTCGTCCCATTCCTCTGTTATTTGTCGCGCGCCGCAAATATATGAACAATGCTTTTCATTTCGTGTATAATTTATGTATCTAGGGTACGACTTATTAGGGACTCTATCAGTCCTTTTGTTTCTATCGTCAATTGTGTAACTAATAAAAGTTAATAAAGAATTACTATTTAATTAGAAAGTAAATTTAAAATTTTGCATCGCTCATTTTTGACCGCCATTTTGTTTTTCAACTTCAACGTCTGGCGTATCCAATTTTAGCATCGCTCACTTCCTCTTCGTTTATCAATCAAGTGTCAATTTCCCGCAGCAATTCATTTCCGGTGTTCTAGTCATTCAATGTCTGACCCATCAAACTGATGACAGTTTTCAATTGATAACTGCCCAAGGGAAGCTGCCAGTGGACTCTATATACATGGAAAGTGACACCATCGCAACGCCCTGTCGCCATTCTCGGCAATCGGTTTGGATCGCTGAACAGTGCTTTAAAACAAGCCCCTACAATTTGTCAGGTAAGGTTGTGTCATAATAAACTTGTAGCAGTTCGAAACTCGCTGTCTGCGTGTTCGAATTGATTATAGCGACTTGCAAATTGAGCAAACAATAGTGCCATACGCAACTTACTGCCGCACACAACAGCGCTTTTATGAAGTGCATTTTCTTCACAGATTTGGCTTAAAAACGTGATCATTTTCGACGTTTATCAAAGAATAGCTGTCTTAGCAGACATTTTACAAAATATTGTGGCGTCAATGTGTTTGTATGCGCGTTTATTTGTCGCCAATTTGCTGCCTGCTTTTCGTCTTGTTTATGCAAAATTCACTAATGGCTGTCTCTCTTGTTTGATTGTCTGAAAAACGACATGTCCGCTTGTTGTGAAATGGAACTGTCTGTTACGAAATTTTGGCGCAAAATGTAGGATATAATTAATGTACATGTGACATATAGTTTAACATTGTTGTAGTTTAAGTTTGCTTTGTGAATTTCTAAATCTATGCGTGAGTGATTCCTAAGCTTTGTTGTTTTAAAATATATTGTGTCTGCTGTTTCAAGATGGTGGATAACGAAATCTCTAGATGCACGGCACTCTTTATTTGTACAAATTAGCTTGGTGCTGTTTGTTTTAAGCATCTAAATAACAAATCTGTATTCTGAAGTGGCTGTATGCCAAAAATTCAGGATCTGAAATTTGCATTATTCTGATGTCCAGAGGATAGTAAAATTTGGGTTTCATTACTAAACTGTTAATGCAAACAGCTGATGTTATATGTTAAAAAGTGAAATAATAATGTCGGGCACATTTGGGTGCATTTCAACTTACAAACTAAATTGTAATTAATTCATGATGGCAATTTGTTCACGGTCTAGTTTTTGACTGTAGAATCTTTGTTGTAATTTGAAACAGCGAGAATTAGGCAGGGAATAATACTTATTCATCAGGGGTGAATCTACCGTGAAGGTGCAGGGGCGTGCGCACCCCACCTAATGATGTATATAGCTAGGGGTGCACCGGAACCAGTTTTTTGACTAACTGGAACTGGACTGGAACTGACTGGAACTGGAAAAAAGTTCCGGCCGGAACACAAACTAATTTATTAAGCCATATATAGTCATATGTTACTTTGTCCGCTGCCAGACAGGCAGACACTTCAAGTCATCAAGGAGAGAGCTCGCAAATGTTAGAATAAAAAGATTGACAAACGTTAAACGTCATAATGAAGTGTTAATAGTGTACATTTCCCTTGCGTAGTCCAAATTTCTTCCTACTATGACCTTTTGTTAGACACAAAATGTTTGATATTCTATCTCTCTGATAATGACAGAGTTCCGGTTCCGGCCATGCTTTTTTTATTAGTTCCGGCCGGAACCAGAACTCTAAATAATCGGGGTTTCGGCCGGAACTAACTGGCCGGAACCGAGTTCTGTTGCACCCCTATATATAGCACCCCTGTAGAGCACCACCCTAAAAAATCTGCTTGACCATACATTTTCTGCTTTTTGATTTCTTGAAACGATTTATTTGATCTGAGAAAATTCTCAGAATGCTTTAGTTCTTATATGTACAGCCATAATATATTTTCAAATATACTGTACTTTAACAAGCAACACAGCTTCGACAAGTGCTACAGCAACTGTCCGGTCATGCATACGTAATAAAAAGCTGACATAAACTTTATAAACAAAAGATAATGTAAAGTGTAACAGAACAGTGAACATGCAGATTTGGCCATCTCAAATAATAATGGTAATGTTGGGATATGTAGCAGCTTTGCAGACTGCAGAGGAGAGTGGGCAGTAAGGTTCTCTCATGCACCACCCCATGGAAAACCTGCTCCCCTCCCGCAAAAGAGTGTCCCAATGAAGTTAAACCATATGAAACCTTGCATATGTTAGCCTTATTGGGTTTTTGAGTGGTTTTCTGGGTTTTTGAATGGTTTTCTGGGTTTAAGATAGCTGCTGGATCTGTCACCAGTGAACTCAATTTGTTTTTCTTTACCTGGAACGATAACACTCAGTCATTTGCAGGGCTCGAATAACAGCAGATCAACGATCAATGATCGGCAGGAAATTGTTTTTTATCGGCAAAGAAGCAACATTGCCGTTCATCTTGATCAGCAAGAAATAGATTTGACCATTGTCTGAAAGACATGCTTACAGTACCTGTATACAGTAAAAGGCAAATAAAAATAATATAAAACACATTAAGAAAACAGGCGAAAAACTCTTGTTTAGTTGATACGAGTCATGCTATGAAGTATTGTCGTCTCTTCAACAGTCTGCAATCCGAACCGCTGACGATGAATGTCTTTGTCACATTTCAAATTGATAGGATTTTTTGAGTAGGATTTCTCTTTTAATATTAAATAGTAAGTTTTAGTTCTTAATTGATAATGCTGCTGTATTTCTTGCCGATCAACGTGATCGGGAACGTTGGGAATGTTATTTCGAGCCCTGCATTTGGCAGTTAAGAAGGTGAAGCCTTGTGCGAGCAACGCATGAGCAGTGGTGTTAGCCCTCCACGCCATATACAGTAGTAGTATGTCAGTTTCAGTCCCTTTATACACCATCACCACCCTGTCCATTGCCACACCATATAGTATGTCTATCACAAATCAGTGCCCTCCGGCACGCTGGTGTTAGCATGAAGTGGCGCTGGCATTGGCTTCATGTTTCTCCTACATGTTATCGTTCCGGATAAAAGGTGTGTGGTTCACTGGCTGTCACCTGCATTTTCACAGTGCTTGATTTTCAGCACACAATTTTTACAATTTAGAAAGACTGTTCCATGTGTTTTCTATTTGTGCTGCCCATTTTGCTGCAGCCTTTGTACCATAGACGGATTTTGTGGGGGGTGCTACCCCCCCTCCCCAATATTAACTATAACCCCCCGAAACAAAATGTCCACTCCTCCAAAAAAATTTTCAACCCCCCCCCCCAATATTCGGCATAATAAAAAATAATTAAATAGTCCACTCCAACATACAGACAATACAAAATAAACTTATTAGTACACTCAGATAGAAAAAGACAATACTCTGAAACTAATCGCTCCTCGCTTGCATTCACTGGTTTATTGGAGCAATTGTAAAGTTTTGAAACTCTCTTATCTCCCCTGAATAGAGTTAATAATAATATTTAATAATTATATAGCGCAAATTAACATGTTATAGTATATAATCAAAGTTTGTAGTGCCTTGTCATGCAAATAGCTTGCTCGCAAGGAACGTTTGGAATTTTTACGAACATTATTTTAAGTTTTTAATTCTTTTAGGAAATATACTTGCCTAGATTTAATCTTTACGCCCCAAATATTATTTACATCAGAGTTGCATCATAAATTGTACTCGGCTTCAAACGACACAATGTCAATGACTTTAAAAGTAAAAGCATATTGTGTATTGGCCTATTGGGTTTACACTTTTACGGGTTCATTTAACTTTAACTCTCTCAAGTCTCAACAGACAATTGGACATGCCAAACCATTGATATGACAACTTCAAAAAACTTTTTTTCGAAGCTAGAAATCATGATTTTTTTCAAATTTTTCCAGGGATACTTTGTTTTCTGTTCTCTAGACTCCCCCTCGTGGCTCTAGTGCTCCACCCCTAGAATATAGACCTTACTGGGGTTTGGTGACACTTTGTGTTGCTTTAGTCACCTGTTCACGGCTCATCACCCCTAAAATTTCTGGCATCACCCCAGTAAAAAATATGAAAATCCGTCTATGCTTTGTACATGATGGGGGGAGGGGTATTTTTGGTTATTATAGATTTCTCATATATGGTAAATTAATAAAGTCACATCACAATGTTTAATATTTACCATTAATGGTGTTTTCCTGTGCACCGGAAACAAATAAAGTACCATTAATGGTAAATGTTAAGGGATTGGTCATTAATAACAGGAGGGCGGCGGTGGGTGATGAATACCATATATTGAACATTTTTTAGATCCGTGCCAATCGCAAGACCTTTATTTTCAAGATGCCCCCACGTTCATCTAGAAAATTTAGGACCCCCCGACATTTAATTTACATTTTTTGGTGTAAAATAGGTAATGGGACAAGTACTGCTAATAATTAGCGGACCAGTATTCAAAATGGTTGTTATTTACTCTGACTCCTATGGTGAACTGCATATACGTAACAATTTATGGAAACTACGATTATAGGAACTAAAGAAAGTGAAATATTTTGTGGGAACGATAAAGACGAGAGATTGAAAATGAGTAGGAAAGTATTATAAAATTGGGGTTGCCCCTTGTCACATATTTTTCAGTTTGAAGCCTCCCCCATTTAGGGAAAAATAGTTGAAGCCGCCCCCTTTCACCTACGCCCCTCCCATTATTAATGACCGGTCCCTAAACATCATGGTTTTTACTAATTTACCATATGGGAAATCTATAATAACCAATAATGGTAAAAGTTCAGTTTTTACATTAAAAAACCCAATCATTGGAAATTTTTTTTTCTGTGTTATTTCGCATTAGATGTTGACCCATGGCCAAGCCTGAAAACGACAAGCCTTGTGAGCCGGAACATATTGACAGCACGCTCGACACGGTACTCATCGCTGCTTTACGAGAGCACTTTGAAATCAAAAGTGGACACCATGTCGACCGGAATGAAATTCTTGAATTTCTTCGATCAGTCATCAAGGATCATCCCGAGCTGAACTTTGTCCTCCAGCATCGAGATACAAAGTTGTCGAGCAGGATTTATAAAGCGTTTCCAAAAGTCACCACAAAACGAGTTGCTGTACCAAATATCCGTGGCAAGAAAACGTATCTTTTGATTCTGTTTGATGCTCGTAAATGTTTGTTTTGTTAACTGTTTATTATAGTTTGCTTTATTATGTTACTCTGTCTAACACCAGATGATTTTACCTATCAAGTTAAGCTGTGGTGCCTGCAGTATACTTTGTTATTTTATGGCCATTGAGTTGTGGCACTCTCCCCTTGACGAGTAAAATCATCTGGCATTAGATAAAGTAAAATAAAGTAGGGCACATCAGGACGCTTTGCCACGTGCACAGATGGTCTGATTAGCTCATTGAGTGGCAGCACTCTGCCCTTGACAAGTAAAATCTGTCTGGCATTAGACAGAGTAAAATTATAATAAATTAGCGAGCATCAGGGCACATCTGTCACACCAGATTATTTTACTCATCAAGGGATCAATCTCTAATTAACATGTATCAATCTATAGTTTTCCGCACCGGATGCTGATTTTTTCAAGCTTTTTAAAATTGGTCATTGATTGGTAAAACCCAAAAACGTTCTACCCCAGACTTCCTGCTACCTCTAATGCTATTATGCTAACATATCTGTTTTGATGCACTTGTTAATTACATTTTACTGTGTCTAACGGCATGCCGTTTTACTTATGAAGGAAAGTGTGTTGGGTGGCAATGTGTTAACCAGACTTGTTGGATAATGAATTGATAGGGAACAAATATGGAAATACCATCAGGATTCCAGAACGAAGGCGGGTAGTACTATCCACCAGATAATGATTTTGTAAAAATGTTGGAAAAACTATAGCACTATGGATGGACCTCAGAATTTATAAAAGGAGACTTTAATTTATAAAAGCAGAAAAAGGGGTGGATGAGAGTAGAAGTGGAGGGACCGAACTACCTTGTAAGTTGTAACTTGAGAGAGGGTTTGAGTTTGTTAATGAGAAGAATTTCTCGAATGAGGAGTTCGTCTGGAGAAGAGCAACAACCGGTGCCAGAATGACTTTCGGGTCTTTCAGCTACTGAACAGTAAAAATGCACAAGGTGTAACAACTAACAAACCTGCAGCAGACTTGTACTGTAGCGGTTTCAACAACTTGTGAACAGGATGTGTTCGCATTGCTTGTTCCCAGCTTCAACAGACTTACTGCAAGTTGTTGCAACGACTTGTTATCATCCTGCAATTCATCAAGTTGTGAGTGACAACCTTATACCAACTTGATAAAATAACAGCATTGTGACAAGTTGTGAGATTTTTGTGTGTGTAGGCATTAAGGCAGGAAAAGAGTTGTATGCCACTGTAAAATAAGTTAACAGTTAACTTCTATTGTGACAATAGATTTGTGAGGTGAGAATTTTTTAGTTTTTATCTTAACCAGATTTCAGATGGACATATACCAACTTGAAACGAATTACTAACCCCAAAGTTTCTCAGCCAAAACAACATGTACATGTTCCGCCTCAAAAAACTCAAATCACGAGGTCTAGCAAAACTGAGCCAAAGGGAACATCAGATGCCACAGAATCCTCCTTGATAACGCCAAGCTCCAAACGAGAAAGAAGACATTTTCGAAGTAAGAGGAGCGTTCAAAGTGCTTCTATGGTTCAACGAGATTCATTGTTTGACACTTACAAGCGTGAACGTGAAAACAGTCAGAAGAGCAGTCGTCATGCTGGAAATGTACCACAACAGTCGTATCTTGGAAGATTTAATGATATGCTAAAATGGTAGGGAAGTTATTGGATAGATATGCTGAGCACTACTGCAATTACCACCATCATCTTCACCAATATCACTGTCATCACTTTCACTGTCATCACCATGACCACTTCCACCATCAGTACCATAACTATCACCACCATCATCACCACCACCTAACCATCATTCTAATCACCACCACCATGGTCACCAACGCTAGTATTATCTCCATTATTTAACTGCCATTAATTATCACCATTATCACCACCATCGTCATTGTCATTACCAGCATCATCGCAATCATCACCATCATCATCTCCACCACCACTTATCCACTGAAAAATTTTTTCCGGACATTAAAAAAAGGGTCGAAAAATTTTCTCGTTTAAATTGGGAATACTCGAAATTGTGTGAAAACACTCCGCCCTTCGGGCGTCGTGTTTCCACACAATTTCTCATTTTCCCAATTTACACTCGTGTTGATATTAAATGGTTATTGACCGAGCGTGAGGTCTGCACTGTGAAATATCAGACCGACGTTTTTTTTAGTATGGACCGAGCGACGATGGAGCGAGGTCCATGCAAAAAACAGAGGTCTGATATTTCACAATACAGACCGAACAAGCGAGGTCAATAATCGGTTTATTATGTGGCTGAACTGAGTGTGTGAGCATATGCTTTTCGCACGAATTAAATCGGCTATCGTCAGTTTCACTGCGTAATAATATACGGTAGGCATGCATGCTCAATCAAAAACAATTTGGTTGTTTGAAATTTTTATCTGTAAATTTTAATTGTCGACAATTGGAAAATTAAAAAGAAAAAAATTTTTCTGTTTGCAAAGCAAAAATTTCCCGCCAGATAAACGACATCTGGGACACCGGTCCAGGTACGGAAAATACGGACCACGGTCCGGATATGGGTTTTTACGGACCGCTTGTCAACCAATCAGAATAGAGAATTTTGAAAAGCCATATAATAAAACTGTATATCAACACGGAAAATGTTTTATATTTGTTAAATAAATTTCCACTCGATAGTTTTCATCTACAAGACCCAATGCAACTAACTTCACTATCCACTTTTCTTTTGAAGGGTGAAAGAACACTATGTACTGGACGCGAACTCGTCAATTCAGGTCAAACACATTGTGGAAAATATCAAAGAAGAGTTCAAAATTAACATCACTTACAAACAGTCACACAAGCTGATATTTGCGGTGTTCCCAGGACAAACCAGCCGTGTAGAGAATCCAGTTAAGATTGAAGCTCAGGGTGGCTTCTACTCTTACCAAGGAATTGCTCTCAGACCGAAACTAGGACGCGAAGAATTAGAGGTAAATTTTTATGTAATTTTTGACTAGTATCCCAAAGGTCGCGGCCTCGCGGGTTCGATTCCCACCGCGTGGTCAGGTAAACTTTTCAGCTTGCCCGTTGTGGATGCACACTCAGAGTAACATCACAAACATGATTATTCTACTTACTGATTTGCATATCATCTATGCATTTGCATATCATCTATCCATAAGGGACCGGTCATTATTTATGGTGGGGGGTGGCACCGAAGAGAAAAGGGTTGGGTAAACTAAATTTTGAGTAAGTAAAAGGTTGGGTAAATGAAAAACAAAACAACTCAAGGGTTGGGTAATAAAAAGTTATAGTCATATGTCAATACAATATGTGAATCATTCAGTCACTGTCTTGATCATTTTCCAATTTGTTAGAAGACAAATTAATGGTGTCTCCAAAGAAAGCACATGTGCAGACAACATGATACATTAGACTGCAGCAAATTTCACAAGCAGTTATCAAACTCCTGTCACAGAAATCGGGTAAAGGACATATGTGACAACTGAATGGTAACCTTTTGTAAAGTTTAATTTTGGCCAGGGGTGGGTATTTATTTTTTACTTGATATTTGAGGTTGGGTAATCAAATTTTTGACTTTTTAATGGTTGGGTCAGCAAAATTTTTGCCACGAAAAACATTTCTCTTCGGTGCCACCCCCCACCATAATTAATGACCGGTCCCTAACCCGTTCAACTATGTAAATCGCAAAATCAGAGAATATGGTAGGTCGTTTAGTTTGTGAAATTCCTGGCGATTATAAGTCTTGCTTGACTCTGGTTCAATATTTTGATGAGAATTAAATTTGTTCCATTCTTAATACAGGAACCCTTTGCTGCCGAGTCGAACCACAGCCCATGCAAACCAAATGAACCACAAAATGTTAGGAAATCTATGTCTACGAGGCAATCGTGGATCCCGCCCGACAGCTTGTCTGAAAACGGACGGAAACGGATTTTCCGAACACGCAAACGTTTTATTGAGGCCTGTGCTGTACTAAAACCTGCCGAGGAAGCCCTCGTCTCACGGGCTCGCTACGATCTTCCACCGATTCCTTCCGAAATTGTACCGGTGGTTTCCGAAGTGCCATCAAGGTTTTCTGATGTCTCGTCGAAAATGTCCGATATCTCGCCGAGGTTTTCCGACGTTTCGCCTAGGTTTTCCAATGACTCTACAAAGATTTCCGAAGGATCGCCGAGTTGTTCCGAGGTCTCTCCGAGGTTCTCCGATATCTCGCCGAGGATTTCGGAAGTCTCGCCGAGGTTACCCAATTTCTCACCGAGACTTTCAGATGTGCCGCCGAGGTTTTACGAATTGCCGCCGATGGTTTCCGAAGAATTCCGAAGGTGCGAGAATAATTGGCAACGACTATACGAAGAGTTAAAACAGGAACGAGACCAGGCCATCGTGGAACGAAATCAAGCGATGGTCAGTCTCATGGAAATCGAACGCGAACAAACGACGCAAACACCTGAAGATTTGTCACGGCGTCAAACGACTGCCTCCGATGCTCCCCCGAGCATTAGGCGAATACGTCCGAAGTCTGAAGGACGGGAGAATCCTGACTGGTTGGGTAGTTTGATAAGTCGAAGCAATTCTATTCTTGGTGAACAAATGTCCGAAGCAAATGCTGTTTATTTTCCTGGTTCCGCATTACAGGTAAAACGTTTGTTCGCTAAGTGCAGGTAATCACGAAGATGGACCTATTGCTTCAATTATTATTATTAATGATCTTTAAACACGTAACCTTTCACATAGGTGATTTTCGGCCGTGCGGAAAATACATACATTATAAGAAGAGAATAAACTTATCACTAATAAACTAAATTATACTTATTTACAATATTTGAATATAAAAACAATTAAAGTGAAAGTCAAGTCCGTAATGTAAACAAACGGTTTGTTTACATTTTGAACTGCTGTATTTTTTAAAATATGATGTACTGTCTGAATATCTAACACAATGTTGGTTCGCTATGCTTGTAAATGAATATGAAATAGAGTTTATGTTCATAAAAATTCGAAACATTCGAAATTTAGGCAATGTTTACATCAGAGGGTCCTCACATTGTTATGAGCAGAACCGATGCGCAGAACGGACTTGACTTCCACTTTAAGGTTTATAAGCTGGCGTAGATGTGATCATTTAATAGATTAGGGACAATTTTTAAATTTGTTGACTCTCTTAGGATTTTCAAGAAGTTTATTGGGATGTTGTTCCAATACGCTGCTCCTCTGTACGAAAAGCTATTTTCAAGAAATTCGTATTTCACATAAATAGCAAATATTTTGCGTCATTGTGAAGATCTTATTTTTCGTTGCTGTTTCTTTACAACTGCAGGGAGCCACCTTAATCGGAGTGAATTGCTGTCAAAATTGAGTCAAATCCAGGGAAATTGGATTTAGCTCGAGTTAGTGGGGAGTTGACGGGGTTTTACTGTATATTTCTAGAACAGCAATTGTAACCAGAGATACCCGAAACAAGCAGGATATCAGTCTGGCGACTACATGGAGATAGAGCGATACGAACAGTTGAAACAAGAACGTGATACGATATGGAAAAATTGGATCGATAAATTGACAGCAGAAAAAGACGATCTTATACAACAACTCAAGTTGGACAAAATGGAGGTCAGTATTTAGCATGAAAGTATGTGGGGACTTCAATTATGATATACTTAATTCATGCTTGTCTAGCTGTCGCTTGTCTCCTGAAATTAGCAAGTTTGTGATAAGCTGGATAAAGGTACCCGGTCCTTGCCATTTAATACCGTAAACTTCTGAATATAGCCCACCCGAATATAAGTCCACCTATGTATAAGCCCACCCATGTATAAACCTACCAAATTCACTAACGCTCAGGCCATTCCCTAATATAAACCCTGCACCCGTGGACAGCTACTAGGGAGCTTTAGATTTGACTACGAGTACGAGGACGAGATTTGATCGCGTGCGAGGAAGTTACCGTAGTCGTTCTCGTTTCCATTCAAATGTTGCTTTTATAACAGTAAATCAACAACGAGAGAAAAAGTTTCATAAACTAAATCTCCTGCTGACTAAAATCCCCTACAAAACGTGTAAATAAGTCATAACATTAAAAACAGGCCAGATATTTAGTACTAATATATTATTTGCGCCGGATAAACGCTATATAAATGCTACAAATTATTTTTGGAAAACAAACAAAAGCCAACTTTCTTTTTTTTTTTTTTTAAAGTCGTCGTGAGGACTACGAGGTTTCTCCACAATTTCGTACTCAGATGGGCGACGGCTACGACTTTTTCGCGTCAGTACAGGATGGCGTAAGCATACAGCATGCGTTTAGCTTGACGAATCTCGTACTCGTAGTCGTACTCGTAGTCAAATCTAAAGCTCCCTATTAACACGGCGACGGGGATTCGCACAGCTCAGAGGAGTGACGATAATTACATTACATGCGTATTATAATATGTTAACCAAATTGTTTTATTATGTGTTTATATATACTGTTGTATGTTCATATTTCCTTTCGTTTACGGTGTAGTTTACAGTTACAATAAATATTACTAACACCATATGTCGTCCGTATACATCTAATTCAAAAAAGCTTGTCCTTTGCAATTAAACTCTAAACCTTAAACCTTGAATTCTAAGCGTGCAAAGCATAATGGGAGCATCATTTAATCAGTTTGTGAATAATATATGGAGCCCATTTCTCAGAGACATGGTAAATATCTCCTTACGAGAACAATTCATTCACAAATAGCTGCAATATTCAACTACTAAGCTCGAAACTTGTGCTCCCGTTAAGCTTTGCGCGCTTACAGTTTAAGGTTTAAGGTTTTGAGTTTAAAGTGGCACTGTCATTAAAATATTTATTTTCTTAAACGAAAATGCTCTTAAAACTGTATAGTGACTTCTTTTGAAGATTTTTGTTCCCATGGTTAGTTCTTGAGATATTTTATTTTGTTTGTAACCATGTGACGTCATTTACTCAATTACATATATATAATGAGATATCAGTAATTGTTGTGTATCTTTGTTATTTTTTATCAAAATCTTTCCATAGATGTGGCGCGTTTGTTAATTTAACCAGCTGCATCATTAAGCATACTGTTCTTTAAACAAATCCTTCAAAAACAGCAAAGATACACAACATTTACTGATAGCTCATTGTATATGTAATTGAGTAAATGACGTCACATAGTTTCAAACAAAATGAAATATCTCAAGAACAAACCATGGGAACCAATTTTTTCAAAAGAAGGTACTTTACAGTTTTAGGAGTTCTTTCGTTTGAGACAGTGCCACTTTAAAGTTTGCAAAGAACAACCTTTTTTGAACTGGCTGTATAAGCCCACCCTTGTATAAGCCCGTTAAAAAATGCTTACGAACGAATATAAGAAGTTTACAGTATTTGTATAAACAAGAATACATGTATTATGATTTCGGCGACCGCTTAAAAATTGGGTCATGTAAGATAATAGATAGCTGAAGATCTACGACGTCGACGCCAGCTAGGACGTCAGGGCTTAGCAGAGGACTGGGACTAGGACGTCGTCCTAAATAAATAAATAAACTTCCACTTAAGTTTCACGACGTAGACATTTAAACTATAAACATTTACATACTTTTGAAAATGACCGTTTGTTATGCTCTTGTATTTACGATGGTAAAACTCTTGTTGTGAGATTGTCGACGTTTGGTGGACGACGAGCAAATTGAGAGAGACGCATGCACACTTCAAAAACTATTACCAATTTACTTCCGCTTGCCGCCCTAGATATTTGACGTCATAGATACTTGAGCTAATAGCGAGCTTAAGCATGTAGGACGGCAACACGACGACGACGGCCAAAACAAATTCTTTCAAATAAATGATAGTAAAGAAACCTTGTCGTATATTATAATTCGTATGAATTTAATACAGTATAAGAAGTTGAAAACATTGGCTTTATGTTTGGGAAGAGTTCTACTGAACCGAATTTTAAGTTGCACTTGTTACGGCTTCGTCGGCTTGAAATGCAGGCGTTGTATAAAAGGCGTAAAAATCTGTAATTTGACGTTGTAAACAGAGCGACGACTACGTCTGAAACTCCCCTGGGACTTTAAAAATTTATTTCTTTTCATTGACTCATTGTATTGGTTGCCGTCGTCGTCGTGTTGTCGTCCTACGGGTTGTCGTGCTATCGACTTATTTAGGACGACGTCCTAGTCCCAGTCCTCTGCTTAGCCCTGACGTCCTAGCTGACGTCGACGTCGTAGATCTTAAGCTATCTAATTGCTTCAAATGATCAAAACTACAAAGTGTCACCTTAAGTATATATTTTTTTCAGGTTATCCAACGTATGGAACTGGAGAAGAGCGATGCAGTTGAATGCATTGAAGAGAAACTGACCAATCAGATCACGATATTAACGCGGGAAATGAGAGAACTCAAGGAACTCTTGAATCACACCATGAATGAAAGGACCTTGGCTATTGGGCATGCGCACAAACTAGTGGTAAGGAAGACGTTTTAATAAATATTTTAACAAATATTTTAAGAGAAACGATCTTTGGCCGAAAACTGTTTTATACACATGGAAATGATACTTATCTATCTTAAGTACATAAAGTTTTAGGGGGCTCTGGGGCCATGCTGACCCGAAAAAGTTTGAAATTTAGAGTCCCTGAACTTAATGGAGTTTTCTCCGTTTTGGGGAAGATTTCAAATGACTACCTCAACGATTGAAACTGATCCTAACCATCCATAACAACCGTTTCCAGCCATAACCGCTGTTGAAAACCAACTGATCTACGTTTAATAGTATAGGCTGTTGGACTCGAGTCTCGACTATGAATTGCCTTATTCCATGGTGTTTTAAGAATAATTCAAAATGTTCTTCTGCCATTTCGTGTAGGAATTAGTTGGAGAAGAACAATTAAAAGAAGCTGGCTTGGAAAATTTCCCCTTTGATGCGACTAAAGATCACATTGTTCATCCACCTAAGCTGGTAAAATTTCTTATTATTATAGGCAATTCCAGCTTTTAGTTTATGCGTGCAGGGGGTAATGGGAAGTAAGGTATCACGTTGCTGACTATGCTAAAAAATAAAAATAGTGCCCGCGTATACACGGAGTGATTGCTTATACTTGTAAATATTGAAATATTTCGGTTGTTTCGGCAGTTTTTGAGATTTTTCAGCATAATCAGCAACATGATACCTTACTTCCCATCACCCCCTGCGCACATAAGTTAAAAGCTGGAATTGCCTATTATGTACGATAACTTAAAAAATATCAAACGTATCACTACAAAAATTTGTAGGATTAATGGACATTACCCAAGGACAAGTGGATTAAATTTTTGGTTAATTTGTATAGGTAATCATGCGATAGCGAGTACAATTAGGGATTAATAGTACGAGTGATGTTAATTTCCAAACATTACGAGTTACGATTATTAACATGACAAAATTGGATACGTACTTCTCAATGTCAGCATCATATTCTCTCGCCAAAGCCCAGTCCCGCCAGACTTTCAACCACAATTTGGTGCTTTTGTTTGTATTTTCATTTAGTTCTTTTGTTCAAGCAAAATTTGGTGCTTTTGTTCGTATTTTCATCTAGTTCCTCCACGGCAATTTCATTTCACGCTTGAGTTTAAAATACGTTTCCGCCATTTTGTTTGTTTTGGGAAAATCATTAATTGTACTACAGTACAATTAATGAAATAATTGTACTCCTCTCAACCAATCAGCATCCAGTAATTTTGTCATGCTAATAATAAGAATAAAAACTGGATGAGAAATTAGCAAATGTTTGTCTTGCTTTGTCGGGTATAGAGCAAACAGAATGCGTAATTAGTCCATTGTATAATTTATGCACGATACATAATTTAATTCCGATGGTGGAGATATATGTAATATGGTCCATCATTGCAGCGAACGTCAAGTCAATTTTATGTAGCCATCTAAAAATAGAATTGTTTACATAGTAGAATAGAGTATTGAGCCCCGGGGGTTCACGATACATAATTTAATTCCGATGGTGGAGATATATGTAATATGGTCCATCATTGCAGCGAACGTCAAGTCAATTTTATGTAGCCATCTAAAAATAGAATTGTTTACATAGTAGAATAGAGTATTGAGCCCCGGGGGTTGTTGAGCCCCGGGGGTTGTTGAGCCCCGGGGGTTGTTGAGCCCCGGGGGTTATTGAGCCCCGGGGGTTGTTGAGCCCCGGGGGTACGGTCAACAAGTTTCCCTTGACAAGTTTTGCTGCTCGAGTGCACGGAATGTTAATAGAGACCTTACGATTGACGTTTACGGCGAACGTCAAACCGCTAGCGAAGTTTTTGATTTTACAACTCTATTATTATAGCTTTTACACCAGTTTTGAAATATATTAAAGATCTGTTGAGCCCCGGGGGTTGTTGAGCCCCGGGCGGTCAACAAGTTTCCCTTGACAAGTTTTGCTGCTCGAGTGCACGGAATGTTAATAGAGACCTTACGATTGACGTTTACGGCGAACGTCAAACCGCTAGCGAAGTTTTTGATTTTACAACTCTATTATTATAGCTTTTACACCAGTTTTGAAATATATTAAACAATTATTAATTTTAAACTCGCCCTCTTTAGGAATTATTTAAGAAAGAAAATTAACCACTGACAATTAAGACATGTATTCACCAAAGCAGTAAATTAAGATTTGTCGTTTGAAGTTGACGTTTGGGGTATAAATTCCATACTTGAACTGCTACGAGGGCTTGTAGTCGTTCAAGCATGAAATTTATACGCCAAACGTAAACTTCAAACGCCAAATCTTAATTTACTGCTTTGGTGAATACCATAGACGGATTTTCTGGGCGAGGGGTGCAGGGGGGTGTTACCCCTCCAATATTAGCTATAACCCCCCCCCCCCC